>JAQIXW010000326.1:0-34509 GCA_034700685.1 Willowsia buskii
TTTTATGTATAATAATTATGCTGTTTTCCTTCAATTTTTCAGTTGAGCTGAAGTTGTTGTTTACGAGAAAAGACGATAATTGATCGAAAAAAGAAAATCTGACCAGTATTTGACCAAAGTTGTACAGTACAACAACGTACACATGTAGTATACTATATTATACTGCTAGCGCTAAGGACACGACACGACTGCTTGATTTGTTGACCGAATCAAAGGGTATAGCGACAACAAGCAACTTGTGCATAAAAGCATATACGTAGATTCCAGTATTTCTTCTTCCTTAAGAAAGATTCAATTAGCAATTCAAGAAAACATTTTTCGCGAAATGATAATGTCGAGGGCGAATGAGTATGATGAGTAGAGTTGTTCTCTCTCGTAGTAAAAATGAGGACCGTAGTACGGTGGTGGTGGGTGACTTTATGCAGCATTATTGATGCATGAAGTATATATGTATCGAGAAAAGAATTTATTATTTCAAGAAAAAAAACGATATTAACTTGCTCTATTAACTGATTCCGGTTGAAACTAGATCGATCCTGATTCACTCTCGTGATAACATTATTATTTTATTACGGAAAGTGTGTGTGAAGTTACACTCTTACGAAGACTACATTTTTTCGTCAATAACAAACATCAGCCGACCAGAAAGGGTTGATACCTATTTACGCAAATTTTAAAACTCATACTCAACATAATATGCGCCGGCATGATGAGAATCGATCGAATAAAATCATTACTGGACCTGGACACTAAAGTACGTAGAGTCCTGACTTAAATAAAATCCAGCTACAACTTTCGATCAAATAAAATAAAGATAATAAACAGAAAAAATAATGCAAATTGAGTCTAAGAAAAAGTGTAGCAAAACAAGCAATCTAATGAAGGCAGTCTTCAACTTGACGATTGTATGCAATATGCAGCATACATGCACATGACAGTGGTTTGTCTTTCAATCAGATATTTTCTCTCTGAAATCTAAAACGCTAAGGCTGCTCGCTCAGCGTCACACCACCGCAATAAAACCATGTGCACGCACGCAAGCGTTATCATCTTCTTGTTAGTTAAAATCACATGCATGAGTATGTGAGGCTCCTCTGGAGAATTCCTAATGATAAGCTCAATAATATCTGCAATGAATAGAAATACTTAAAAATGAGATTCATATTAAAACAGACTAGTCTACTACTAGACAACAGCTAGTTGAGATAGCAAGTGTTTTGACAAGCAGACCCGATCCAGAGTTGGAACATTTTAAAATTTGTTTTTGCCAAAGCCTGCTGAGAAACAAATATACATTTAAGCACACATGCCTTCCTTTACTAGAATCACAACTTATTATTATCATCGGCAACCCACTGTAAAACGCAAAAGAATTGTTAGTGTGTCTGTGGTGTTAAACTAGATTTCTAAACTTGTATATTTCCTTTAAACGTGAGCATAAAATACAATTTGATGAGTTATGTTTGCCACCTTGAGAAAATGAGCAAAGCTACTATCCTCCACAACATTTACTATGAGGAATTGTTTACTACAAAAACTGTTTACCTTACACCTTTAGTTTAGTAGTAAAAGCAATTATATGAGTAAGATACTCTCCGAGAATTAAACAAATATGCCCAATAATAGTATCTAGTGTCCCACAAAGCCCCAGGTGGTGGTTATCGGCTTTCAATTTAAATGGGGGTTAGGTCAATCTGTCGGTAGTCATAATGTATGCACTACATGGCAATAGCCTCATTTGAAATCATTCACCGCTCTGGTTTTCCATCTACAACCTACAACTCATCTTCGTCATGAACAGTTGGGATTCAATTCTGTCAATTTACGATAAATCTATTCCTTTTCATGTCGCCTTCCTTTAAGATCTATTAACTTCGCACAAAGCTTGATCTAATTTTTTTGGTACTTTGGAATATGCAATTATGGCTTAATTTTCAGCCAAAAAAGCATAATAAATACTTAGAGAACGCCTTTTTCTTATGAAATATTATGCATGTTGGTTTTTTCTGTGCATTTTGGCAGGCATGTCTTGTTTACTTGGGGTGTGCTCAGTTTGCGCTTTACAAATTCTGACATTTTGAATCTTTATCCTCTCATCGAAGCCATGAATTATGTTGTGTGTTTTACAACTATTAACAAAATTCCCCGCTACCACTCATGTTGTAAACAAAATAAAATGTAATCCGTTACTGCCTACTGCTTACAAAAACGTCGTAATTTGCAGGCTTCCATAAGTTAAAGACAACAACGTAAAATGCAGCGACCTATCCGACATAATGTGTAGCTGCGTAACTTATGATGAGTGTTAGAATGAGGAAAATGCATTTCCTTCTCCTTTCTGCCTAATCTGTTGCAGTGTCTAACTAACTACTATTACAACTAACTCACTAACTCACCAGAGACATAATAAACGGTGGATGATGCGGCTTTTCTCTTTAATGTTTGGACCATCCAGAAGTCGCCACTACATTATAAATCTTCATCAACTGACATGTTTACTCGCAAATCTGTGAAAATTGATGTACATACATTTCAAACATAAATATACTTTGATCATCTTTTAGTGTATAATAGGAAATAAGGATATCTACATACTATCTATTATGATAACTTCTTTAGCTTCCAAGTCTTCAAATTCGGAAATAATTCACTTAAATGTATCTTCTTGAAACACCAGGCAAATAAGCATTGTTAGTAGACATGTCGGCTTTTCTAGGTAAATCCTTTGGTCCAAAAAAGTACATTATATTATGTCGGTAATTTTAAAAATCAACTGTACTGACGGACAAAGTCCTTTTTGCTTCTTTGGTTAATTAATTAAAAATATTATGTTTATAGTGTAAAGATACAAGAGCGTAGCAGAATACATGAAGCTAAAGTAAAGTGAAATCTCAAGCAACTTTATCCCTCCAGCGATGCAAAATAAAAACAATTTACGGAACTGGGCAGGATAATTTTGTCCACACGATATGTTAAAAGTATTTCTATATAAGATTATAATTATTATGTTTTTCAAGTTATATGTATTTGATACAAGTCGTTCGAAAGGACAAATTATAAATCAACATGCGATTAATTTGTATTTTGGATACCCACTATGAGACGATGTTTGCAAAAAACAATTATTTTAAATAGCTTTTTAGTGAACTAAGCAAACATAAATGAAAATTTACGGGAGCACGTTTGCATTCACCAGCTTATTCACACCTTGTAAAATTGTCGCGGTGTCTGAAAATTGCTAATAAAATTGTAAATTTCGTAGTGTAAAGTACATTCATAATGGCAGTGATTAAATAACTTCTGTACTTGAAGTTCTTTGATTAACTGATATTATATAGTAGCTTGCATTTTTTGTCTTTGTTTTTATTATACACTGTATAGTATACTATGTAACCTGGTGGCTTGCTACAAACAAAATCACTGCGGGTTGCTGGCTCCACTGTGTCCGTTCGCAAAAATCTTGACACGCCAGCAATCCTGGGGCTTGTCGTTCCTCACCTGAACCTGATTTTAATGCACCATACATATACATACAAGACTGGCTAATGGTCAAATATTGATAATATTGTGATTTTAAAATATAAAAGATAAATAATGCACGAAACCCTATTAACTTGAAATATTTCTTGAGTCCCTTATAAATTGAAAACATGATATTTGCAATTTGTGGTTGGTTGATGACTGATGTTGAGAGCCAGTATAATATGTTTGACGCGTCTTTGCGTATTTCTATGTAACTGTTTAACCCACAAATACAAACACTTTTAGTACAACATAGTAAAATAGTAGTAAATAGCCAAAGGACAATTTTTTCAGACTCTTGTCCCGTCATAATGTAGCCAGACCAAGATCAACATCATCTTTACTATAGTAGACATAAACATTTGCTCATGTGCTTTATTGTTCAGAATATTTTTATTTAAACGCTTGTAGGGCGATCTTGATATAAGTATATGTTCACAGCATATTAAAGAATTTTTTTTGCATATATATATATTGGCAATCTTGCTAAAATTATGAATGTTTAAAGAGATAATTAGTAAGCTACATTTCTCAAATAAAATGAATAAATGCCAATGTACTATTCCTTATATATATATAGTTATAAAATTTATGAATAAAAGTTAAAATAAGATGTACAGGATAAAAACATTTAAATCACGGTTTAAGTTTCAACTTGGCATCCACCCTGTGTTTATTGGTAATATTTGTTTGATCATTATCGCCATAAAATTCGATTTTATTTTACTTTAAGGTGATGTATTTATGTAATTAGAAATCGTATCGTTATTTTAATTTATTGAAATTTTCACTTTTTAAAATGATTTTGATCATATATACATGTTATTATAATTTATAATCAATTTCGATTTCAAATTTGCTTCGTTATCTAAATTAGGGTAGTTTTTAAAATACCAAAATCCAACAATAAGTGAACTACAACCCTAATCTTTTTTAATCGAAATTTGTTTGCTGAAGAACAATATTACGAATTGATTTGAAGCATACCGGAATCGTAGTTTGATTATTTTCGTGAACTTATAATATTATTGCATGTGTGTGAATGATATGCATGTGCGTCCTTCTCAATGTCGTGAATGCGAGCCTGTAGCTATTACATATAGTATTTTCCACTTGTTTCGTTTGTTATTACCACAACTTGACTTTCATTGTTCGTGAATTTGATTTGCAATGTCAAGCGCCACAGGAGGAGTAGGTATATAGCAATATTTATAATGGTAATGATTTATTTGCATAATATATCTTCTTGTTTCAGTTGTACAAGCTACAGTGCTTGAGGGTGCCAGGACTTGGTGGCTCCACCGTATTCGCTTATAAAGTGTAAAATAAATAAATTAGCTTGATGTGGCGCCCATGAATGCGTAGTTAATGAGTGATGATGATTTCCCCACACCTGTAATGTCGGCGAATGTCAACCCCTTCGAACTTAAAACCTTAAAAGCAATGCCTGAACTGAATAATGTTTTGTTTCCCTTGTCATGTGCTCCCAAAAATAAATACCATGCGTAGAACACTTCAAGACTGCTTCATTTTTTTAAGTCTTCATCTCCACGAGCTTGGAGGAAAAACATATTTTAAAGGTTAGGTAATTAGGTAAAACAAAAATAATTTCCACTACTTAATCTAACGGCTCCACAACATTTTGCCAAAACATATTCATATATTTCTTACAAACTGTTCATTATGAAGACGGATCTCACAAACCACAGTCTGCGATTACCTGTCCTGTCCTCCTGAGAATGTACTACTTATTTTTCCAGTAAACGTTTGCTTATCCATCTAACAAATAATAAAAGCGTTACTCTGTCTTATTTATTACATACCATATGTGTTTTTGTAAAATATAAATACAATAATTTGAAATACAGGGGTAATATTCCATTGGAGATAAGTATAGTATGTATGTACGAATTGCTATACTTATTAAGTAATCATTTTCTTTTCCTTTAAAAAAGAAATTTACCCTGCCTTTCATTTTGCCCAGTGCATAACACTTGAGTGGAAGATGTAGATGAACTACCCATTTTCGTTTCATACTTCAAATAAATAAATTGGAAGAAAGCAACCGGAAATATCCACAGATTTGGCCTGCATGGCTGCAAATCTGTTAAATTTTATACTAAAATTTCAGTTAAGATTTTTGTTGTGCACAAGCTATGTAAGACAACCAATATTCACTGGGGCATTCTATGCAGTTTAAATAAAGTATTATGGTACAACATCAACGAAGATTACCTTTGTCAATTTTAACTTTTTAACTAAAAACTATAACGTTGATAGTCTATGTCTTACTATTACGGTTCTGCATGATGTATATGGTAGTATTTTCATGTAAATGCTTGCAATTACAAGGGAAAACTGAAAAATGAACAAGATGAATAAATTCTTATTCGCGAAACATGCGTCTACTATAATGCGTATCATTTGCACTGTCATGAGAATCGGTTTACAAGCAGGATAAGGAGAACGATTCTACCAATGAAAAATGCAGTTATGCTATTTTTCTTACCAGATTTCAGTACTTCATGGAGCGATTACATATTATTAAGCAAAATGTTTTTAAAGATTCATGTGAAATATATCACTCGTGCGGCTCATTAGACTATGTGCCCAAAACATTTTTCAGAATTTTCCATGATGTATGCTGAAGTAGTAGGGATCGTTGTGATAGTCTGCTTCGGTGCGAATCAATGAAGGTCAGCGAAAGTTATCAAAAGAAAACGTGTACATGTCTGAAGTATGCATGTATCAGAAGTAATCCAATGAGATTTATTGAACTTATTACATGCTTAGCTTTAAAGAATCTCTTGTCTGTACTCTGTACTTTACCATTGAGGTATTTTTCAAGCAAAATGTCAAAGATGTCTTGATACCCTTGTTTACAAGTTTCAGGACTTTTTTGTAATCGTAGATGCTATATTATAACTACCTACGTACATAACCAAAGAGCTAATGAACATATATCCTTTAAGTAGTGAGTAACTTATGTAATGAACGAAAGACAAAATTCTGCGACTGTTCACGTAGAATACAATACAAGTTTTTTTCTACTTCCCATAATGCTTCGTTTAACATTTAAGGGTGCAACACATTTGCAGGCACTATAACTCCCATGTATGTACAACTGTTTGTTACATGTTTGTTTGTACAATAATTCGTCAGATTTTAATCGATGTATGGTAAGGGTTACGATTTGATACTCATGTCACTACCGGATGTCAGCTCTTAACGTAAATCGTACACCAAGAATTGATTTCAATGAGGGAACTGGTGTAAGCTGATTGAGCCTTTCGAAATTTGAATGTAAAGCTAAGAAGAAACCAATTTTTGCTACACCGCCATCAGTGAGCGCAACAGAGCTGCACTTACCCTAGAGCTTAAACTTATGTTCCAGATTTGTTTAATTAAATATTGATAGACACATGATGAATTGCATCAGCTATTTCAACCGTTTTACAATGACTTGTTTAGAGGTGCATTTATACCATACAGAAACATTTCCGTATCTTTCGTGTAACATAATCACTAATCACAGTCAAAAATGAAATACGAGGTCTTTTCGATAATTTCTTTTTTGACTGGAGAATCCAAGCATATTAAAGCAGTTACGCTTCACAAATAAGACTTTATGTGGGTGTCGGGTGCATAATATGATTACGCCTTTAAGTCTAATAAAAATCAGAATGCATTTGCTTTCCACTTGCTAACGACTTTATGAGCTTTATTTGTACAGTTTTTACATACCTATCAGCAGAATACACGTGTTTGCTGACTTACAATATGGTACTTACTGCCAGCTACGTTTTGACTAATTTGCACATTATATGAGTAATGTAATAACAAAATTAAGCAGTAATTTTTTAGGTACAAGGTTGTATGTGTCCATGACCAACTCGTTTACTTCACATTTCTCAAAATCTTGACCGCGTGACGGAGCTATCACATTTTACTATCAAACAGCCTCACTATAAAAGATATTGAGTGTTTTGTTGCCGCATGTGGCTCAAGAAAAACAACAAATCTTTTATAGTATTTTTTCTTTCACGAACGAGACTTTACCACCATATCAATCATCAATCATATCATCGTACCACACCGACACTTTCTTACCCACCAGCGAATAGTTTGTGTTCTTTTTGTCATCATTCAGGGTAAAAGCGAGGAAAGTGGTACGACTTTCATGTATCTTGATGATCATCATGACTAACTACAAGTATCTCCAAATGCTCATTTGTAAATCTCAATAAAGTTTGCTTGTGATTGGACAGAGTTTTGACAATTCTAATTACCAAACAATTATATGAGTGTGGTGTTGTGCGTGCCTTAAAAAAACTAAATAAAATGTCATAACTAAAGTAAAGTATTCACCGATTAAAAAAGTATTCTCCAAGTGAAGAATTAAATCGAATCATATTGATTTTAAAAATCGGAAACTTTTTATTCAGTTGTTAATACCACACACTGTCTTCAGATAGATATGCCATCGAGACTCTTCATCCTTACATGACCTTTCCAAATTTTAAATATGAGGTTAATGAGTGACAACACATTAAAACAATTTAGATTACAAAAACCTTTTTAGGAGATTAGAGTACACCACGCCTCTCCATAAATCATCTTCGTGCGTGAATAAACAGGAATATGCTCAAGCTCAATTCAAAGCTGGAGTGGAGCATAAATACTATGCGCGCTTTAATGTACATATTATTGACTATGTCAAAGGGAAGGTTTTTTTCCTCAAAAGATTTTGTGCAAAATAGACGTTGTCCAGTGTGTAATTAATTTGCAAAGTTGTCGCGATTCTTTAAAACGTAACGTGACGTGATCCTAAAGTGAACCAGTTAACCAACATGCAGATTATATTTGCATCTTATCAGACTGCCACTCGAGCTTTTTCCTCAGATTCCTCAGTTTGACGATAATTTTAAAGAAATGTGCCATTAACCTTTCAAACTGTAATTCATCATTGCAAATTGGTTAATCCTGTTATTCACATGACACGACACACCAATGCTGAATCATCAAAAATACTAAAAGTAGAAACCCGTCATTGACCCAATAACAAGCCATGTAATACCCAACACATGTAAGCAAACTGAACATGCACTGCGGTTTCCAACAATCTCAGAGGAAAATAAATACTTGGGAAATATTGTACGATATGAGTTGATTGAGACTTTGGAAAAAAAGGTTACTAAAATTGCAAGTAAATATATATTCTAAATTCTAAAGAATCAGACCGGTGCGGTGCATGAACTGGTTGATTATTCTCGGATTATCTTGAACTCATGACAAACATAAAGCTGACACGAGCCGGTGTATCAATCAAATTCCCTTTCTGGTTTATGAGTTTGAGTAAAACTTGTCATAAAGTTTAAAAATTGACAATAATGTCTGACACAGTAGGGTGCATGTTCTCCTGGTTGTTCTCCAATTTCCTGTCTTTTAAGCATTTGAGTGCCGCCTATATTGTATAAATAAAATAAAAATCCAGCATATATTTTTCAAATAATGTTTCCTTATTATTTGGCTAGCAGCTAATTCATTTTCAATTGTTCATCAATTATGCGGCTAAAAAGTGTGACTTGGCAAGAATAAAGGGTAAAGTAAAAGGACATAAGTGTTGGGTAAAATGCATTAGGTGTATATACACTTACCAGTCTACGTACATTTAACATTATCCCTACTTTGCCAACGGATTTCTTTTGCATACGGAAAAAATAAAAGCGTCACCAGTCTTCCTAGCCCCGCCATCATCAACAGCAGCCAAAGAAAAATCTTTTTATCACACAAAAACTTTATGTCGTGGTTTTTACATAGGATCATCAGACTAGAAAAGTAACTTATGAGCTTGCATTTTAGTGAAGAATGGGAATAATGGGGTAAGCGGAAAGTTTTATGACTGTTGACTCCGAAATGAGTGACGCTCGTCTGGCAGCAGGAGCACTTCTCTAGCACCGAACAATATGTCGTCTTTGAAACACTTTATACAACAAACATGAATGAGACTACAAAGAAAAGAGGAAGGCAGAAGAAGGAAAGTAGGAAACGGGAGGACACTTTGATTATCTTATTATATGCATATTATCTCGTTACAATACTTCGACTTTGATGGATTTGACCGCAAACTTGTGTTATGCGAAGGTTTGGTGACAGGTAGACGTGGAGGTGTGCGCAGGTGGCAAAAGTAATACCTGTCGCCAGAACAGATTCATTGATGAATAAATCCGTGTGCAATGCGTACTTTTTATTACCAAAAAGTCCATCGTATTTTACCTGTAAAACTTAAAATTATTTGTAACTGTCAACCATTATTTATCCTTTAATTTAAAAAAATACATAAAAAACATTACCTGACCTGGAACATAAAGAAAGGTGTAATACAGTTTAAAAATGAAACGTCCTTGCAATGGTTGTAAAAAGCCAAAGTACACTCATTGCTCATTGCTCTTTGACGAATCCATTTATTTTCACCTTCCGGCGATTCTTCTCCCAGTCACAACACGACTGATCAAGGTGATGGTCTTTGCAACCAAAATCCTAGTAATAATGTATACCTTTTTTATTGCAGTATAGTACGAATATCAATGTTTGCCTATTCTTTTACATACCAAACGCAAACGCTAGCTGTGAAGTCCCTCAATACATCATTTCATCTTATTATGCATTCAGTTCAAAAGTTGTTCTGGTGGTAGGTAAACGGCAAAGCAAGGCATGACGCCTCATTGCACTACGGATGCTGTTGCGCTGCATAGGAATTTCAAATGAGAACAAAAAATGGCTCTAATGTAATAGTAATCTGGTACATTAACATCGTCACCTCAACACATCACGATGATGAATGAGTTAGCATGTCGTTGGTCTGCATGCATGCATGCGTGCATATCTTTTGCATACCTGCATTAAAAACACGCTGGCATGCTTTCTGCCTATGATCATTGTTAACTTGCGTTGCATTGCATAGTTTCGTTTACTTCTGAGTCTTACTGTCTGTTCTTCTTGTGATCATGTTCCGCAATATTGATCAATTAGTAATACTGTTATAAGTGCCAGGAGCAGTTTTCAATAGATACTCGACCAAGTTGGATCAGTTAATTTGCATCAAGTAATTACAATATGAAATGATGATGATTGTGCTTGTGTGTGTGCCTGTGATGCTAAGGTGCACACAGGTTATTAATTGATTGTGGTCGTTTGATCGGTTTACCACTTACTTTAGCTCCAGGCAGACCGGGCCAGGCCAAAGTCATGATGAAAAATCTGAAGTTGTAGTAAAATAAGTACATAATGTATATAGAGAGACAGAGGAAACTTTACCTCACACATTATTTGCATAGTAAACATATAACAAAACGCAACAACAATGTTTTAGGTTTGGTAGGGAAAAAAGAAAAAAAAGTAGATGAATCAAACTGATGTAGTGACTGATCCCCTCCCTTTCTCATCATCAGAGTCGTGGTCAAGAAGAATTCTACGATGTTGTTCTATTCATTCTCTCTCTCTCTGAGTTAACTTCTTTACTCTTCGACGCACAGTCAGTGTAACACATTAACATTCATTTCATACGTACGTGAACAAACTTGCAAAACACTAGAATTTAAGTTACACAGCGACATAATGGAAACCATATTTACATGATCATCATCAACACCATCAGTTTTTGACGTTGTATGTACACATTATTAGGATTTTAACTTATCCTGCTTTCCTGCTACTTACTTTATAATTCATAAAATAAATTGCATTGTTGGTAGTTTTATCTGAGATTCTTTTACGTATCTCACATGTGCATTACGATTTTTTAGCTGTAGACTACAAGCGGGAGTACTAAACCTCATCAAAATACGAAACACAATCTCATTAAAATCAACAATGTTGTATGATCTTTGAAGAAAAAGTGTATTTTATCCTCAAGCAAAGTTTGGAAAACCTTAGTCGACCAGCATAATAATCTTTGTAGAATCAAACCAACCATGCGAAAGGAATCAGAATCAAACTTACCAGCTAGCTAAAGCAAAGCAAATTCGCATTCCATATCCATAAACCATTAATAATGTTTTGCTAAACACTTCAGTTATCTGAAATGAAAATGGAATGACAAATTGGCAGATATAACGTTCTTACTACTATCGAGGTTGGAATGAATGAATAAGCGTGAGGTTTTTACGGATAAATTATACGCATCAAAGGATATGAACCGAAATGTTGGATGGAATGGGATGGGATGCTACAATTCCCACCAAGCGATGGTAAACGGGATAGCTTTCTGCAAAGGAAGAATTACTTAATATTAGACAGACATGTCCTGGCCAGTGTGTTGTTATCTTATGTATTTTCGTTTTTTTTTCTCAATTCGAGTGTAGTAAGAGAAAAAAATGAAGGATGTATATTGCATGGACTCTAAAAATAACTGAAAATGTTGAAAATTGTACATCCATACATTTATCATTGGTTGGTTCGCCTTGCCAGATTGGTTTGCCAAAGTGACAAAGAGTCTGACAAATCTGGAGACACCACTACTGGAGTCTCAAAATAGAAACTATATTATAAAAATCATAAATTATATTACTCCACATATCATATGGAATAAATGAGCTGGTACCATGATGGACAAGGGTCGTAGAGTTCTTAAAATGGATAAGACAAGATTACATATGGTTTACCAATGCAATGGACCAGTGACAAAAAGCGTTTTAGCGTAATGAAATAAATAAAAAAGAGTTATAACAGCTCATCATAAGTAATACATTGCTACGAAATGCGGTAGAATCAAGGAAAAGAGATACTATAATATATTTATGTAGTTGTTGGTTAAACCGTATTCTGCGGTAAGTCCAGTAGTCCAGTCAGTCGTCAGTCCAGTCAGCATGCTGAGTTTTTCTTATAAAAATAATTGTTATGTGACATACGTAAAATTCAACAATCTTAATAAATATTTGATTGCAAATAATGTTATTTTTAGAATACGCAGTTTGGGTCCAATGATGGAGGATAACTAGCATAGCTGAATTATTAAATTGTGCAACTTCTGGTTAGTTGTGGAAAATCGTTAGACATGGATCAGGAAAGACAGGGTGTTCTAAAGAATGATATCGAGAGCGACGACATGGTTTTATTGAGAAGCACAGGAGGTAAATGAATTAACGGTGAGACAGCTTTCTTGGCTTTGCATTATGGTAACAATAAGAGTACCAAGACGGCTGACTTTGAGCTTTCAGGTAGGTATGCATACATTAGGGCGATATGAGTTATAACTAGAAATATGTCCAAACAATGCTTTTGTCCTCCCATGGGCATTCAGCAAGCAATGGATAAAAATGACTTTTCTTCGTAGAATATGCTATGTATTTGTATGCTTAAAATAAAAAGTGATTTGCTTTGTCACTATTAATGAAGCAAAGTATTATTGTCTCCACTGTATTGTTGACATTGCATACTGACTGATCTGATGCACCACCACTACCCTTGCTTAGACATAATACACATGAAAAAAGCCGAGCCGATATAAACGCGTAAGTTAACCTTTCCCAAATTAAAGGTAAGTAGGTAAATTTGACTTTTGAGTCTCAATTGCCTTGCGGAATGAGAAGGGTGCTACTGCTCGGCTTTGTTTATTTGGCTGGTGCCACCAATCTTGGTTTTTTCACTTCTGAAGCATCATTGGGATTCTATTGAGAATCCGACAAGACAACAAGATAGACAAGAATTTATTGTCTTGTATATTAAAATGAGAGCTAACATGGAGGATTTTCGAATATTTATCATATGATAATGCATTTTCAAAACATTCATTATCGAGACCTTTTGCACATTTCTTTCTGATTTGTGCAACAATATTGAAATTGAACATTGTAGTCGTTATTTTGCAATGTAATTATCGCACGAGCTAATACTAAATTTCATGATACCAATCTTTCATTTGTAGAATAATGGGCAATTAATTAATTAGTAATTAGCAATATGTTTAATGACAGCTTCAACCAATATGTCTTGTCCTTATGTTTTTTTGTATTTCATATTATGTATGATATTGTATAAAAAAAGTTATGCGTACAACATTTAACGTATTTTTGCATGACATTCTAAAGTTCATAGCGAACATTATAGAAAACATAGGGTTATTAACTGGTGATACGACAAGCGATCTAAATTAACTGGTTGAGCATCGTATTGTGTAAAGAAGGAGTGTTGAGAATCTGCTATGATCAACTTTGCTTTTTATTCCAGGTACAAAGCAAGACCAAGCTCAGTCCACTGGCAGAGCTTCCAGTGTTAAGAGATTTTTCTGGCTTTTTGCTCCGCTTCTCTCATGTCGCTACAACAAAACATCAGAAAGAGAGAGAGTGAGAGAGAAACAGCAATTCCTTGAAACAAAAGCAAACATCAGTAAATACCTACCTAAGAAACATCACAATATTATTATTATACTACCATCACCGTTCGTATTATGCTATTATCGTCTATACACATTCACACAAGCTGCAGACTTATGCGTACCTATCTATCATTTGTAAAAGGAGTAAAAAGTGTGAACACTTTTGGGTTTCTGCAGTAGTCCTCAAATCGGATTACAAGAGAAAGGAACAAAAAAGCAAGCAAGTGTATTTACTGTTAAGCCTTTGTTGTTGCCACTTTCAAGGAATCATTTTACCCCAATACTGCTACATACACCTTTTACTTCACTTCATTCAACTGAACCAACCTTTATTTCACTTTGTTTAAAGAAATACTAAACTGACTGAACCTGTCTATCTTGTCTTGACTTTCAACAAGATTCATACTCCTATAGTTTGTTTCAATTTTTTAAAATCAATAATAATTTTATTGGTTAAAGAATTCATAAAAATTTTCCAATTGAAAAACGAGATTTGTTGTGTTTTAGTTTCTCAAGTTCAACAATAATTACAACTACTTACTATTTCACAAGTTATATTGATGATAACAATTAGCAAATCCAAGGCGAAAATTGTGAGCTGATATGTAGAAGATTAGATGTTGGTGGCCAATGTGAACTTTAAAAGTGTTGCTGGTGCTGTTATGATAGTAAATAATTTTTATTGCTGCGAGTCTTTATTCTTGTGTGCAAAAAATACAAAGTGAATTAAAAGGAGGGAGAAGGAAGCTTACTAGCAGGTGACTTCTTTGCATTTATTCACAATACTATTGTGTGCCTCCGTACCAAAACACGTTGAAATTGTGTGTACGTTGATTAGGAAGGAAGGACACTATATTCATCTGCTATTACTATCAACCAACTATATTACACTACTGTGAGCAAAATTATTAAATATTTTTTCATCAGTGACTCGACAACGTTTTATCCTCTGGGTAAAGGAACTCATGAGCATTCAGGGCACACCTGTATGCGCTAGTACAAAAGTACATTGAACAGGGCAAAAACCACAACTTCCTAATTTTTTATCCAACAAAAAGCTATAATCATCATCTGCAGCAGTAGCGTCATAGATCTGGCCACCCCACACAAGCAATCATTCATTTCATAGTATTATCATTATCCTGCTTGTTTTCTGACATCGTATGTGCAATGTCCTAGTAAAAGGTCTTTGCAATACGAATATATAATATGAACTTGGCCATTACCATTGCAATGATAATAAATTGAATTGAGAGTTTCGTTGGAACAAAAGCAAAAATTTTGTGTCTGTACTGTACTATAGCTTCAGAATAATGACAAACGCAACAGCAAACCTTATCGTCTTGCTAAATGATTCATTCATACATTTTAAAAGACTCTGTCCAAACTTTGCATTTTAATTGTATTGATATTGATTTGTATGCGGTATAGCATTAAAAATATTATCGGATATGCTAAATGCAGCGTAATCAATTTGCGATCTACTGACAATCAAGTGTGTATGTGTGTCACTTTACTAATTTGTTGTAATAACAATTTGTGCTTGTGTTTATGCTAGTTTCCCACTGTAAAAAGGTGTAACTGTGTCATAATCAAATAATATATAAAATATGAGCAAACATTATGTACTGTAAAGTAAACAGTGAGTTTAGTTGAAACGTTAAATACTTTCTAGTGGAAATAACAATCTGTCTGTACTCACGCGTCAATTTAACAAACGTTTTCATTACAAAATATTGGAGAGTAATTTGACAGTTTGGCACCCAACAAGGATTTTAAAAAATATTACGGTGATAATCTGCAGTCGAGTACGATCTTGTTCAGAGTTGATATTGCAGTTTAAATTCTTTTGCTAACAAAAGCAACACGCGTAAATCCTTTTGTACCTGGCTGGACTGTGTTTTGTACACTTTAGATGAAAGTTTATCTCCATTTTACATCCCAGCAAACATTACCCAATATTACCCATATAGATTGCCGTATACACTAGTACTTCTTCCAAAGTGCAGCTGCGACTGTTGATTTTTTATAAAACGTTTTTCCTTCAGCGTCATCATCATCATCAAGAAGAAGGCAGATGAATAGTTTGCAAGTGAGCCAGTACATTTCAGCGCAAGACATACCGGCTGCGGCTATATGGTGTTAATGAGATAAAGCTTCAAATCTCTTCATCGTCAACAAACAATATATGCAGTTTATATCTTTTTTGGCCTAGACAATAACAATCATACAGACGCTGTTCTTACTTTGGTATAAAGAAATTATACAAATTATATAAAGAAAAAACGCATCGAACGACCCAATAGATGAAGTCTTACATGTATACACCCATGTTTGCTTTGGAATAGACTCATTGACCTGCACAAAAACAGGAATTTTAATGTTTTATGCTGCATTATCCTGAAAAAGGATTTTGATCAAAGCATAATCGACTTTATTGAAAATGGAATGGCCAACAATGCCAGTATCTTATGAAAATATGACAAATTCAACTACAGAGTCAATTCATTCAGACACAATGGATGAAGAACTAGTGGCAGACGATTGCAATAACGCCATGATGCAAATCAGAGAACAATGTGAAATGTGTAATAGTAGCAGAGTTAGCTGTACGGAAAACGAGTATGCCGGTGAATCATCATTATCCGTAATACCTCCTTCCCCATCACAAATTTCCTCTTTCAGTTCCTCAGGCTGCAGATACGGCAGTAATGACATGTGTGACATGTCTTCTCGAATTGGGTGAGTTTTTCATTTTATTTTTTCAATCTCATAAATACTCTGAATGTCTCAATCTCAATAGTCTCAATACATACAATTATATAATATACAACTGCAATGACTTCAGGACTTTGACTTCCAGTCCGACATTATTCTTTACAATGCAATGTCAATATTATTTATACTTCAAGCAGAACATACTTTGTTATAACCCAATATACAAAAAAAAAAACTTTTGCTGCCTTATTTTTCTACAATGGCTAAAACCTCGAGCTTGGGCTAAAATATAATGCATTATTGAGCTGTGCATTTTGTGTGCTATTATGATAGAGAAGCTTGTATAGATTAAACTATTTGCATGTTTAATCTCTCCCAGAGTCGAAGATGCAAAGGATCATAATGATCATTTTTTTAAGAAGTGAGAAGGTAGCAGGAGAAACACGACATAATAAACGCAGTTCATAGTACGTAGCATCAGAGTTTGTGCATGCAAGTATAGTGCAAGACCAGTTAAGAAGTCAACGAAAAGAATAAAAAATGTGTAGTAAAAGAGTGAGTTTCGATATAAAATAAAATAACCAGACGTTGAGGAGAGGATTCATAATTCATTCATGCACTCACCGCATGCATCATTTTCTGTTGTGCTGCTGGTTTGTTCTTTTTGACTAGCTGAGATTTCAATTTGACTTTTCTTCTTCATCTTCTTGCTCAACTCCTTTTTTCTGCGATTTAAATATTATGATGATGATGTATGAACGACCGATCAACCGAGCTCTGTCCGATGTAATCGTGTGGTTGCGTTTGTAGCTGATGTACTGCTGGTGCTCCTAATCATATTGGTTAAGGCTTTAATGGCTTTTTAATACTTTATATTCAATCAAAACAACAGAATACATATTTCATTATGCATATCGGATAACTGTTCTGATTGAAAAAGGCGTCTGCCTTCTCTTTTATGAATGATAATTTGAAATGTACCAACAAGAGGCAGCAAGAGAAACCAGAGAAATAAAAATCCTTTGAGTTTAGCTGTACATACAAATTGAAATAGCTTAGAACTTATAGTAGATGGAGAAAATGCATCTGAAATGCAAATGAAGACTAGTTCTCTTCAGGTACCTACTTACTCCTCGGAATGAATAAGATGTCATAAACACGAGCACTTTCTAGTGCATAGATTACAAACTGGTGTATTTTGTTTGCATGTAATAATTGTATACTTGAAATGGTATCAGCCGATTACATTTATTAAATACATAATTTTCTTTCAAGGAAATGCGCGTTTATAATGTAAACATTTGATAAATTGAGTGACTATGTAAAGATTAAAAATATGATTATGATATGAAATTATGGTTTACACCGCTTGGAACGTATCCTTTGTAATGTATAGACATACCTAACTAATTTCGATGACCTTTTCAGCAGCAATTTCATCGGTCAACTAGACAAAGGTGTTCAAGTACATGCACAAATACGTTGTAGTAATATTTATGCTGTATTTATCATTATGTAGTATGTAAATGATTACGTAACTGTGATTTGATCTGGTTACAATCTGATAAAGGTGTTCTGGATCAAATCCTGGGCGGATTTGATAACAGACTTTCATTTTTAAAGAGAGTACAAATATCAAGAAATTTAATTCTGGTTTCATCCGCTGTACAAAAGTCATAACAGCCTTCCTTAAATTCAGTAAAGGATGTACTGGTGTAGTCAGTTCTCTTCTTCGAGAAAACAAGCCTACAAAAAGAGGCAGCAAAAGATTTTTTTACGAGAAGATTATTTCGAATGAATGAGACTTGATGACGCCTTGCCACAACCAAGTGGGGCGCATAAATCAACTTTGTTGTTTTTTATTTCAATCAAAATAGAAAAGTCAACTTGGTATTATGGTGGATGAAGATGTTAATATTCAGCCAGTCTCGTTTCAAACAATGTACATACAATATAGTCACTGTAGGGCATTTCTAGCTAGATACAAATAGTGCTGTAATGATTTAACTTTAGGTCCGACATCACACAAGGCCGTGGGAGAATTAAATTCTCGAGTTTCAATGACACTTCATTAGTAGTTCACAATGACTTGAAAGTGCGGTTGGTTTTGCATAGTTAGGAGATATGCTTGGTCATTCACCGTCAATGTCGTACTTCCTTTTAATTTCTACAAAGTATTAGTATAAGTATCAATCGCATTATGAAACAAGACAAAGTTGTTTCATACAAAACCAATTGTCTGATTTTTGTATTGATCTACTTTACTAATCTCAGAAAATACTTAGACTCTTTTCGAACGCTCATTGATTACAGTACTGACTGAGACATTTCTGGAAAGGTGTTTGTCTTCTGACTATAAAGATCCTAAAAACGTTTAAAAAAATTCCATATCATTAGTTTTTTTTAAAACCAGAGATGGAAAGATACTTGTCTGCAGCTATCAATAAAACCTTTTCAAATTGTTTTTCAAAGTTCTTTTCCATGTTTTCCTAAGCCATTAGAGTTTATTTTCAAAGATAATCGTGCAAATGATCCCGTCTGATGATACTAATAATTCTCATATATGTATTAAAATATGAAAGCACTGACGCTTGCACACTTTTGCATGCTATTTTTCCACAAAAATCATTAGTTTTCATATACCTGATCACAATCATAAGGATATCATTTACACTATTTCATAATCGAAAAGAAACCAATATGGCTACATATTTCCAATATTCAATAAGCCGACAGTTCCACATTTTATGTATCTCACTCAGTATTATCATTATCATTATTATTGAAAGCCCATTAGCATGAATGGTTAAATTAGAGAAACGATTTTCTAGTTATCTAGGTTAGTAGCATGGTGGTAGAGTACATAAGCTGGCTCTAGATATACAATAATATATGATCATTTATCTTTTCCTTTTCAAGTTGGCATATTGAAAAGATTACGATTACATCTTACATCTGATTTTATTTGACTCCACGCTCTATCTTCAAGTTAAAATGAATGTTTCGAATTCCTTTCTTGTGCATTTGATAGGCCCACACAAAAGTTTTCGGGGAGTGAGAAGTGCTAAATGCTTTTGAACTTCACATTTTATCCAGACATCAAGGTATATTAGTTGTTACACTGGTTAATAATGCATTTCTTTATTACTTGATATATTAACACCATTATTTTAGTAAATTAATGTTTTGACTACAGAAGCATTCAGCAAAACGCACTTACGGACATATGGAATACTAGCTATGAATAAGTCTTTTTGTATTGTCTCACATTTTGCATTGCTTAAAAAACAAAATTTGAACCAGACTGCTGGACTGTACCAGATGCTCAATCATTTGTAAAACGTCGGTTGCATTGAATATCTTATTAGAACATGTATAATGGGCAATAGGATATATTATATGCAGATTACTGATTCTTTTTAAAAATACAATTTCTGCTCAACCTAAATTTAGCTGAGGTAATGAATGGAATGCATAACACGTGCCTTTTACCAAGTTAAATCTGTTTCTACTATATAAATATATCAACTAAATATAGGTAGATTTATGCCTATTATTTGAAGATAATATTGGCGGTAGTGATATATCTTCTAAGAAAGGGTAAAATTAGGCATTTCTAAATTTTCTAATACAAGAAGTCTGGATTATGTCTTAAGCATCATGCCTCACCTTGCACGTTGATATTTTAATTATTCTCACAATTTCAGCATTTGTTTGAGTTAATTGACATCGTTAGTGCATACAACGATGATTAGTTAATATTATATTCCCACTGTCTACTCAAATGCCCCTAAGATTGCTAAATTTCATAAAGTTCGTTGAAGCCGGCAGACGCCACATGTTTCCATAATATTTACCATAATTAGTCAAAATAATGTGAGTGAAATAATTATGTGTTATTTTTCTTATGTAATCACAAATTAGATGGTACATTTAATATTATGATTAGGTGTGCTGTAGCAGCAGTGCGTAGACAATAGATGTGCTACTTTTGTTTATGCAATATCCTAACATTTCGAGTTAGAAAGAAACTTAAGCCAGATATATATAATGTCATCACAAGTCTTAGTTGCCGTCAGGAAGGAGTCATAGGACTCAAGAGGGCAAAAATTTGATAGGTTTGAAGGCATTTTCAATTTAAAAAATTTGCAACGAAAGTACATTCGTGCACGAGAGTAATTATAATCTTGCTTTTATTTATTATAATTTTTTGCAACAATGGGAATTGCCAATGGATTAAATGCAGGCAATAAGAAAGAAGAATGAAGGCGCAAAAAATAGAGACGGCGACGGTGGTATATTAACGTAGGTACACTATCAGACAATGATAATGATGTTGATGCGTGTCCAATGTGCTTTTGTTATACAAGCTTTTAGCTTTCGTTTAAAAGGCAAGGTAGCAGCAGCACTACTGGCGCTCTCGCAGCAGTCGCAGAAGAGGCACGTGTCGCCAACCGCAATCGCCATATTATAATCATGTAGTACTCATCAAGCAATTTGCATTTATAATTTATGATACATTAAATACATAATACGATGAGAACCAAAGCAAAAGCTCGAATGCAAAAAATGAAGACGACGACACTACGAAGCACGCACGGACGGCGAACCCTTTTATGTCTCCATCCTCCCTCGACTTTGACTCTTGAAGATGTTTTTATTCCTCTCGAGTCCTGTCCAATTTATGGTAAATTGCCACCTTTGCTTTGCCTATGAAGATACATGCAGATGTAGTAAAATAGTAATATAGTGATAGTATCATCATCGTATCATCGCCACTATCGCTTCACCTCTTCTGATTATCGTCAGCTACTATGAAATATTATCCTTTTAGCTACGTGAGCAGTACGTACAATGCAATACAACGTACAACCACTACTGCTGCACTCACGCCATCAAAAACATACTACACAAACGATAAAAAAGAACAAATCAGATATAATTATCTTTCATCGCGGATCTCAAATCATAATATGCTCACAAAAAACTATAACTAATAAAGTCATCTTTATCATATTTACTGAATCTACTAGCAGGAAAAAGTTTACATTTTGTCAAATTTTTGTCGGATTGTTGTACTTCATACTTAATAATTAAGTCAAGATTTTTCTGTAGAGTAGTTCTAGTTTCAAATATAATCTTAGAAGTTAGGAGACCTTTTTTACGAAACAGCAAACCCTACACACACAAAAGAAGCCCACTTTATTTGAAACGAGTCTTGTAAAAAATGAGTTATAAATTTGCTGATTTTGTCATGTCATCGTGATGTCATTGCTTGCTCCCCAAACAAACCATCTCTTTTGCCGAGACTACTTTATGAATCTTGCGCCAACTTAAACGACTTACCACCGACATTCTAACGAGATGTAGAGAAATTTATATAAAAAAACTAGTCATTATCATCTCATCACCATCCCTCACTGCCTATGGTCTTCAATAAAATTTCTTAAAATTCCTAACAAACGTAGATAAACGAGCTAATAAGAATGATCGCAGTGGCGATAAGATTTGCGATTCTCAGCGGTAGGGATAAATAACAGGGTTAGGTTGTTTAGACAATTTCACGAAATGAACGTTATCCATTACTACCACAATAAATTCCTACCACTGCATTGATGCCATAAGAGATTCATGGCTGAGCACTCAAAAATTAGCAATAGGATCATCATCACCTACAACAGAAGCGGTCCATGGTGGTCTTTTCAACTTCAAACTCCTTTTAATCGGCCGACCACCCAATTCAAACAAGCGTAAAATAGCACCAGTAGAAATATTACCCGACGTGTCTAGTAAAAAGAATATCAGGCTGAAGTGATGATAATGATTGTGATACATGATATCTTTTTATACCATTATTAGTCACCCACCACACTACACTAGTAACACTGGACTTGCACTTGCCAAACCGACACAACACCACAAGGGATTTCTTTTTCCTAATAGAAAAGATGACTCACTCTTGTTTTTTGTGTATTACATGTGTGCATGTTGATGTCATTATTCATGATAAACTGCATAAATAGCAATTTTATGTGCAACTGTTTGTAAAACGCTCACTTACGCACACCGCAAATGTTCAATTTTTGACGTGCTGCTCACTACTTGGATACGTAATGTGGTTAAAATGTAAGCTGCGTAGTGAGTGATTATTAGAAAGCATCCGTTTTTTAATATAATATGTTTGTGTCATATGTAATTAAATTTTTCTTCGACAAAAAGAAAAACGTTATTATTATTGCTTACAATATAATCTTAATAAGCTTAGAACACCATTCCGTTAATTCCAGAGTAAACATAAAGTTGAACAAGTTAATTAAAATCTATTTTGCTTTCTTATAGGATGGAACATTGGAGAAGGAAAGGGGGTAAGAGTGAAAGCATGGAAGCAAATGAATCTGATGTCACTTCTACCGCCAAAATCAGTACTAGAATAGAAGATTTAGAAAGAATGAAGAGATCCACAGCAAGATCATCGTGGCCAACAACTCCATCATCAATAAAAACAAGGAGAACAAGACTTACTCACATTTTGTGTCCTTCATGGTCAACGCTCGTGCTGGTAGTCCTCTTATCGTTTTCAATCAATTGCAGTGAAGCACTGGGGAATGTTGTTGGTAAGTGTATACAATTTTTCTCTTTTTCATTTAGGTATTTATGTACTTTCTCTTTTTCTCATCATAAAAGGAAATGTGTTGGCTTTCACCATTTCCTTCTTACTCCATTTCGTAACATAGAAGTGATTCATGTGATGACTGTGATGGACGTGTTTCCTTGAAAGTCATTATTCCTTCGTTTTTGAAATGATGATGTGAATGAATAAGCACACAGTCGATACATTCATAATGCTTAAGATAAGTGGTTGCTGATACGATGATTAATGATGGTCTGTAAAATCGAGATTATCTCATGACATAAAAATACGAGAGTAGTATAAATTACCACATATATCACATAGCACGAACACGAAACTGGAAAGCTAATACACATTAATGCATGTTACTCATTCATAGTTCATTGCAGTACAACTTTTCAAGAATAGAAACGGTCCATATAAGATGTTAGTACGATTGGTTTTAGAATTGAAAACGAAAAGATGTACTGCCATCAATATTGCATGAACATATTTTCAATGTAGAGTGATTGACTGGGTGAGTCATCTTGAATGAATATTGTATGCTAAAAGTATTAGTGAATAAACGCAGAAACGCATTCCGAAGCGGAATATTTTGTATCAGATGTTGGTAGATGATAATAAAGGATAAGATCAGTATTGAAGTAATTTTATTCATTAGGATTTTATTTCAACAGACAAGATTCAGCTCTTCATTCACAGAATCCCTTCCAGTTATATTTCTTGTAATAACGTATTTTAGTGATTTAATATTATAATCTTCTTAAAAGGTTTTGCCATGATCGTGGTAATTTGCATATAGGTCCTGTTCTCAATCATTTATTAGTACATCATCATCAACGAGAATTATTGATAGTACCGTGAGCCATGTGATTTTCAATTATAAGCGACAATACGAGTCTTACCCTTGCTTGTTATTTATCGAATTTTCAAGCCTAAAACTTCACTAAGACGCTATATATAACACTACGTCAAATTCCCCAAATGTCTGCATGCAATTGAATATATTTTCTAGGGTTCTTGAGTTGTAAATGTTAATATGTAGTTACATCAATGCTACGCACATTGAATCACAAACCCAATGTCACTTGTTTAAAGTTCAAGAATAATAATAGTTGCTACAATTTAAAGGTCTGGGTGTGCTACTGCTAAGATTTAAAGCAAGATATAAAATATACAGACGAAGAGGTAAATGTGAAACATTAACTCATTTTTTACTACTTTCCTTCGTCACTTGCTCACCTTCACTCTCTTATAAAACTCACGAGGTCCGTTATTCTGCCCCGGCTGAAAGTAGACTTTTTAAGTTCAATGAATCAATCAACTTTGCCATAAGTAATGAACGCCATCATATACATTGATGCAAAACATAATTTTGTGTACTGTTATAGATAGTAATATCAAATATAAGGTCCACCCAACATCAAAACAATAATTAAAGCATCATTGAAAAGACTGCATAATATGAAACTGTATTTTAAGTCAAATATTGAGATATTCTTAGCAATTTTTCCGATTTTTGTTGACTTTTTAAAACTTTACTTTTTTGAAAATTTAACTACAGTTCTTTGAGTGAAAGAAACGTGCAAAAATCTTTTAGAGACTGCATGAAGACAAAAACAACATGCAAAAAACTATACTTTCTTCATTTTTACAGTCTTCTAGCTCGTATATATGGCTAAAACTCAATTCTCGCCGGCTGATGATGATGATGATGAAGCTCAATTTAAATATGCGTGAATATCTGAAACCTGTCAGTTAGAACGCATAGTGCAGACGATAAAGATGAAATATGTGAACGTAAAAATCCGGTTCTTTACTCCTGTCCCGTGAGTTTAAATGTACAAAAAATTGTAGTATCCACACGTTTTTTCTCTTCTAGTGACTTTTTTCAAGGATCCCCATCAAACATTCTTGTAGGATGGGTTGTAGTAGTATCATAATTATGAAGATCATCATCTTATCATCAAGCTTATATGCATAGATAATATTGAATTCTTTATATCGATTACTACTATCACTTACAAAAAATGCATAATATGATGTAGCTGTGGCTTTTCCCTTTTTACACCACATGTAAATTAATAAGTATTCATGTGTACGTATATAAAACTTTATAAACCTATTCAGAATTAGCAATTCGTAATTAGATAAAGAAAACGAATGCCGAGGGATAGGCTAGAATAGTTGTATGGGCATTTCTCATCTCCGACGGAGAGGGACACTAGACAAATTTATCTTGAGGGAGTAGATGCGATATAGATACAAGTATTTTCTTCTTTCACATTATTCCGTCGCCTTCCTCTTTTATGTAAGCAGTGATTAGATTTACACAATTATGCATCTACTCCATTTATTTGCTTTTCTGTTTATATTCTAACTTTTACAATGAAAACCTAACGAAAAGGAAAATGAGAATAAACAACAAAACCTATTTATGGTTTTGTCGTATATCAAAAAATGATTTCTCAAAGCTTATTTTCATAAAATATTGATTTTTTTGCAATAAAATCAACGTCACACATGCCTACATTAGTCTTGGAAAGCGACATTGCATTGAATATGGTTTTATAATAAAATTTACTAAAGATATTTATAAATAGTTGCAGTGTTTAAAGTAGTAAGAAATAATACAACATCCAGCCATGCTTGTATGCAAAATGGTCATTAAAACAAAGTAGAACCGAATTCTGAGTATGCTGAATACTAAAGTATAGCATTTCAAATGATTAATTGATAAGAAAAGCATAGTTGACTTATATTTTTCGAAATCAATTTCACACACAACATACGTGACGAGAAGGACGAAGACGATTATGACTACGACAATATAAACAACAACGAGTACTACTCTAGACGATATTCTATACGACCCTAATGTATAAGAAAGAAAAAGCACACAGGTATTGTATTCTTAATATCATCATCATAATATTTATCTGGGCATCCTTATTGTTATTTGCATCATATATTATAGAGATGTTGCTGAGATTCGTTTTTGCAATATTGTGTGATGCGACTTTAATAGCAATATCATAGCTATTATGGGCGTTACCACCAGTCCACTTTGTAATTTGTTAAAATCAAAAATCCTTCTTGAAAGGCGCCAGAAGTCTTGCACAATTTTTTTGTAGCAATGAGATATAATGTTGTCTGTTGTACAATAATGTATAAATATGTGTACCTATTATAGAATGGCAAGAATGATGCTTGAAATCACTGCCAATTAGAGACAAACAGCTATAAAGTCAAGTTTTTTTGTAGAGTGAAAAGAAGAATAATAAGAGATATGATATAATGCAAGAATGCATGCACAAACAAGAGAAAAATATATGGTTTCTACGTTAGAGCATACAGTTTTACTTATTTGTTTAGTAGTTAGTATCACATTCACGTAGTGTGATAATATGGCATATGGACATGCACAATCTGCGTGTAAGATCGCTTCTGCAAAGCAAGAAAGGTACGAAGTAGTTGACAGGACAGAAAATAATCAACAAATTAGCTTTATAATATTCCTCTACTGTGTTGTGAAGAGGAAGAAAGTAACAGTCAAGAAACAGCCTTCAAACACTAACCAATTCACCATCCATGCAAACAAGATAAATTTGCTCGAGGAGGAAATTGTCGTGACATGAAAGATGCATTTTACCTTCAAAATCTTTTTTCACCACATTTGACAATAAAATTCACAACTTTTTCACTTGAACAAAAATGGTCGATTAAAAAATTGTCATTGTAGTCACTTTAGAACTTATGTTACTCACCACGTTTATGCAGCTGCATCTTCACATTTTCATCTGCTACAAGTCTCGGAGAATGGTTTAGTTCGTTCGCGACACTTCCGATAAAATGGTATTTCTTACCAATAGAAAAATTAAATTAAATGAAGACATCCTTATATAATTCTTCTGTTTTCATGTTATTTCAGCTTAGGAAACAAAGTTGAATAGAAAAATGCATACTAAGAAAGAACTACAATTATATGCAGCGATGATAATTTTGTAGAAACAAACGGGAGGCAAAACAACAAATTCAAAGTATAGTACTTTTGCGTGTAAAAATATGATCTTGGGCAAAGTATCAAAAGAAACAGAAAGTTAAAACGTTCTTTGATCGTTAAAGAATTTATATCTATATGCATAATATTTTTCATAATATATGTAATGTAAAATAAATGACTTAAAGTATATCACTCAGTACAAATGATTTTATTACTTTCTTTCAGGTCTCACTGGGTCATCCCAGAAATGTGATAACGAAGGGGAGGTGTTTCCGTTACCGGGGTCAATCGAGAATCCGTGCTTTACTTGTTTGTGCAAGGTAAGTACTTCAAAATTATCTTCAAGCATTAGGATCAGTCTTTACAAACAACTTACAGTTTTCATTTAAACTCTTCGTGTTCTTTATTTCCATTAAAACAAAATGCTCCCCTTTGCAAAACTTTTGTGTAAAAATCACACGGACATTGATCGTGAAAATAATAGAGACTACAACAACCAAAGCATTCACCACCAAATCGATATTACTAGTTCAAGAACCTATCATTAATTTACCTCACTTGTATTTTTCGTTCGTTTTATCAGTAAGACAAGCTGAATAACAAAAAAAATTATTACAAACTCATGTGTATTACAGCCGCTTATAATGACTACAAAATACAGTGATTCTGTACATTTTCTTGAGATTGAGAGTCGATTAATGGCGGTGATGGTTAAAGGAAAAAGTCTGCGAGAATTTCCTTCATACGGATTGACCGCAAAGCAGCATAGTTAATAATCATGATTTGCTTCAATAGTTCAATATTCGAAGTGCATTTCTCCAGAATAATTTCTTCGTAATAAAATGTTCAACTCATCAACCTAGTTGATCGACCAGGAATTTTTCCTTTCCCCTCATTTTTTGAAATGCGCACCTGCACAAAAAGTACGCGTTGGTGATATACAGGTTTTAGCTCTCGACCGCAACCACCTCTCAAGCTCATGATCCAGCATTATTTTTTAAACATCGAAGACATGTACACTTGTACACGCCTGCATTTACATTCGACATAGGGTTTTAGAAGATATAATATGTTATATATGTTGATCTATTCAGATTTTTTTGTAATAGCCATCAAAATACCATTATTTTAATCGTTCACTACAAAACAATTACCTTCCTTCTCCAGGACTGGTTTGAAACCAACAATAATAATAATTACTAGCATCGCATGCATGAAAAAACAATCCATAGACCACTCATACCAACTTCAGTACATATTTACGCTTGCATTCCTCAATATCTCTCCTTCTTTACCAAACAGTTTATTATTGTGGTTTCAAAAAGCTAAAAAAAAATCGAAATAGACGGGAGAACTGTTTTCGTAAAACTTTACTTACAAGTTAATTCACCAAGTGCAACATAGCATTCATGGGTTACAGGGATTTGAAAAGATTACTGGCTCAGATACAAAATACAAACCTCCGAGTCAAGCTAGCAGAGAGTGAGAGTAAATAATCTCGGGATGTTCAAATAAATTATTTGTTGTGCAAGCGAAAACAAGAGAATATCAAGTAAGAGGAAAAAGACGTCGTTTTCTTGATCATGATGATCCTCCTCCTCCTACTTCCCACACTTTATGAGCACTGCATATAGAGACATGATGACGATAATAAATGATCTACATTCCCCATGTAAGTTTAATCTTGTGTGTTTGAACATAACGCATGTTAGAAAGTAAATAAAATATCTTGCACAATAACTAATACTCATAAACCAACGCTATCATGAATAGTACATCGGTTTACAACACAAGGTACTCAAATAAGGCACTTTACCCAGTTCTTTCCCTCTCCAGATTCAAATCTTATTCACTGCATCCAGTTCGTGAGACACATTCATGAAAAATCTCCTTTTTTTATGAACTTAAGTATAGGGAGTGAGATTAAAAGAAAAGAAAGACTGTAATGACTTTGCCGGTGTATGCAGCAACCAACCACAACATAACAGAATACAAGCAGTCAGACAGAATGGAGTTTTCGTTATTGTAAAAAGCGTTGTGCACAGGATGCAGGACATTTTTAAAAGGTGCTGTAAAATTAAGGTGCATATATAGGAAAGTTGGTATGCATACGAGACGCTTTCAGAAATACTAATTTTCTTGCATCTTTTCTTTAAAATATCTTATCTCATACAAAATAAAAATGGATTGAGAGAGTAAAGCGAAGCAACACGAAGAACAAAATGATGTTAGAGGACAAAAAAAGTTCCTCAAAAGCAGAGTTCTCACACTCCCATCATCAGAAAAATAATGCTACATAATATCGTTAAAGATGATGTTATCATATAAGCATTATCACCCAACAATGAAAATATGGTAGTGGTGTGATCACTGACAAAGAGAAGAATGCATTGTGTTTATGTTGCTTAATTAGGGCTATTTTCAAGCCTTCTTCATTACAGAATCCTAATAAAAAAGGGAAATGAAGGCATCATAGTTTGCTGATCTTTTGAAGAATGCCGACTCTTGTGGATGAACACTACGATCGACTGAGTTGCGTTGGCTATTGTCGGTTGCTTCACTTCAATTATTCCTCAAATACATACTTCCAAGTTTTATGCGAAGGGCAAACGCAGGTAAAAATGTGTGATACGATATGATGCGTAACTAGATCGTCATCGTGCTCGGCTTCTGCTCATTGAAGTAGACCCTCTGTTTGGTGGCTCAGTAGAATAGTGATTGAGAATGTGTTGGAACCAGTAATGGACTTTATAAGGACAATGAAGGTATGAACATGAGTTTTCGTTTACGACGAAGTTCTGTTGTCAACATGGCCATCAAACAAATGATGAATGAACTAAAATCCAGGTTGCATATGATAAGGAAAAAATTCCTTCTACTTGAAATTCAAAGTCATTCACAGTCACAACCAAACTACGTACATATACATATATGTATCTGAACAAATACAGATTCAAACTCACAACTACAACATGACATACCAATACAGTCTGTTTGCTTTCATGTCCTTCACTTTATTACTGCACTGCATTACACATCCAAAAAACTTATCTTGACAAGTTATAAAGTTTTAGGACGAAGAAAAAATCAATTTGTAATAATAGTTTTTTTTTCATCTTAAAGTTATTTACCTACTATTATCCAGCAGTGTGCAACAAGACAACATTCCAGCAATAGAGCATTTTGGTAAAGGTGTATTAATGAAAATATTGTCAAGAACTCTTGCGTATTTATTTGTGTCCGCACTTACCTACCGTCCTTAGCATCTTCACATCCAACATCTTTCAATCTTTCATCATCAAATTTATACAGCCAGATTATTTTAAAATGACATGTATGTGACAGATGTAACTTTGGCTCTCCTTCCAAGAATGTTTGAACTTTTTACTTAATCTTTGTCAATCATTATGTCTTCAGCACCATCATCATCAATTTGATTACAGAAGGAAAAAACAAGAAGCCCATTGTTTTTTTTTTTCAGAAATGAAACCTTTTCCTAGGGACAAGTTATATTTGAGAATGTGTCACATAGACACATTGCCTGACTAGACTAAATTTGATTTTTTACGGTGAATTCCGGTTGGATTCCTAAAAAATTCTTGAGAAAGACAGTTGCTTAATGCGTCAAAGGCATCTGATATTTCGTTGTAAGCTGGGCTTAAACGAAACGATGATTTGCTCGAACCCAAAATTTCACAGGAATTTCCCAAAAATTATGTGATTTTTTTCACGTGGGAACACGGTAAATGGTAAACGTCTCTGATTTGGGGAAAATCATAATCATCATCGTAGCGTAATAGGAACCTCGTTAACTTTTTACCTTGAAATTTGTCGTGCTTCATTTAAAGGCCTGAGATGATAACTGCTAATGGTCGTAGTCGTAATATAATACAAGTAATCCCATTCATACAAAATATTTTACACTTACAATCAGGTAGGTAAACAATTACAGCATCCTTTTAAATCAATATATACAGGCTGCAATTTTGGTTTAGCATTAGCTCTTTAGGTACGTAAACGTTTTTCTCTTTCGGACGTTAAGTGGCACTTGAGGAAGGGAAGACAAGGGAGGAAAATTGTTATTACTTACTTAAAACTTACATGCGACCATGTATTCCCACTCCTCAACTTACATATAGAAACGTAGCAGTATTATGAAATCATGGCAGCTTCACACGAGTACATACAAAGCTCAGGAAAACAAAGTAATTTTGTCGAAGCTTGACTTATTACATGTTTATGCTCTTTCCGTTTCAACTTTCAACACAGACAAAAAGGACGAGACCAATTATTTAATGGAAATGGGGAATTGGGAACTTGTTTGAATGGAAAATATCCGACAACAAAGTCATGATGATAGACGGCAAAAAGATTCAAGTCATACTCTGCCGTGAAGTTTAATTTTAATTTTCTTAGTCATTCATGTTGTAGGAAATGCGTGTGCTATATGATTAATATATATCCGCCTAAAATCCAAAGCAATATGAATTTCCAATCCTTCTAAGCTGGACAAATCAAAACCAATTCAAGTTATCATTCAAATCTTAAATTTTCCTGTTCATCAAAGGCCAATTTCTCAAATTCTTTTGATTATATTTTCAAAGTATGATTTTGTCAGAGAATTATCTTCGAGTATATGTCGAAACTGTTTGAAAATATTGTTTTTTTTGTCTGTCTAAACAATGCAGAAAGCATTCCTTACTCAACACATAAAAGAACAATTATTATTACTATCATCAAAACTGTGTGCTATTATTATGGTGACCTTAATGGCATGGTATGCACTATGCATTTATGTCTATCCGTACTCTACACTCGCTCTCTTTTCTCCGTGTTGGCTAATCTTACCCTTTTTGCTGTCTCTTCTAGGTAATATATCAGCAGACATGTACATTTTAAAAATTTCTTGGATATTAGAAGTAGAAGCAGGCAGGTAGGTATTTAGATTTAGACTAGCCGAAAGCAAGGCTCTCAACAGCAGGTAACCCTACCCCGACAGATATCTTATGCAGTTTAGTCTCTCCAGGTGGGAATTTTAACTCCACTTGGCCGTCCACACACACCGCTTATTCATTGAGAGAGTAGAAGTTAGAATGTATATTATGATTATGATGGGCGGTTTACGGTTTCATCTTGACCATCATCATTCATTTCCTCTATTGGGTTGTCAATGGGCAAATAACTTACTCCTCTGTGCTCGCACAGTTCTTTTCTTTGGAGAGTGCATGTCTGAAAGATGAACAAACCTGATAATCAGGGCAATAATGGAGTCGTCGTGAGACCAGCAGCTCATGACGATGCTGATAATTTGGAAGAAAAAAGAAATGTATGAATGTAGGTAAAAATGGGCTCTGCATAATATTTCGACTTTAACCAAAGCCGAAATAGTCAAATAGTCATCGCTGTTGTAATAATAATACTGCTCCATCTTGCATCATCATCATGATTGTTTCAAAGGGTCCCCACCACACAATCAACAATGCACTCGACATTGTAATGTTTCAACTCACCCTCATCATGTAGCTTGCTCCTTATCACGGTTGCCCTATGGAAAAGAGCCGAGCTAGAGATGATTGTTATGATTATTATTTACTACTTCATACACAAACATAACAATGACTGTTGTATGGAAATATCCACATAATGGAGAAAAAACAAACACGGTGTGGCTCACCTGTCAAGATGGCATCCAAAGAAGAAAAGGCGAAGGAGCAGAAGGAAAATAGAAAGATTGGAACATAAAATAATGCACTCATGAGAAGAAAAACGTACACAATCTCTTTAGCAGCTTTGTATCTTGCGCCTTCCCTTTGGTTCTGTTTTATTAATGCCTACTTTGCTTTTTACTTTGCTATTTGGGGAGCCGCAAAACTCATTTGGAGAAATGGGCCCACCGACGAAGTCAAAATTCTTCATCATCACGTAAAGATAACTAGTTTAGGTCGTTATCAGCCTAGTAAACTACACTGTTCTCTTCATAAATGACGATATGGTTTCAGTCAATAGCCACCACCATATTCTCGGTTATGTATGTGTGGCCTTATATTTTTTTGCGCAAGTGAACAAGTTAAGTAGGTTTGGTAGTACTTGCGTCTTTTCGCCTCCTTCTCCTCCCATCGTGCTCAAAGTTAGTTTTGAGATTACGAGTTTTAGTGGATGAACATTCCTTCACATTTTAACATCCTTCTCTTCATCATGATGCACTTTAATTGACCGAGCAGAGAGAGAGAGAAAAATGCATTCCTTTGAAGGCCAGGCATGATGTACGGGATGTTACATGATCAACTGATGTGTAGACCGAACTTTTATTTACAATACATTATACATTACACGCAACAGCAAGATCTTAAAGTTAACAAATTTATGTATTTATTTTATGTAATCTAATCACACTGCAACAAAAACAAACGTGAAAAGACAAACAGAGACGAGTGAGATTGATGGAAATTAAATGCATAATAATATCCAGATCCTGGAAAATGAATAATTTTTTGTTATTGTATCTCTCTCAAGTGATATTGCATATAAATGTGAAGAACGTCCTTGGTGGAGTAGCTTGGTAGTTAAGTTCAAGTGTGAGGGTACGGGTTAAAATCCTGTAAAATATCTATGATAAACATCTAAATACATACATTTGTTGTTGCTGGAGTGTGCATTTTTCCAGTTTTTTTTTTCATCTCGATGTGTAATGTGTATGTACTGTCAGATAATTAATGGAAATTATGTGTCCTTCAGAATGTAAACATAGCTGGAAACATGTTCCATGTCTTTTTACTTGACTGCAAATCAAATGAATTAAGCATTTTAAATTACGTACGTTCGACGAGTTACACACATCGCAACGACAGCATCATCCCATCAAAAATAGTAATGTATTAATAATAATAATAAAATATCTGCATAATATATGCACATGTCCTGTAAAATGTATTCACCATTAAATATACCAACATTCCGGACTGTCTTTTGGCACTAAAAAGTCTAGTGCCTAGCCCATAAACATAGTGGTTTAGTAAGTCTATATCTAAAAGTAAGCGCGTCGTCGGACGTACATGTTTAATTATGCATTACCAAATTCAAGTGCAAATTAGTTACGTGAATACTTGGAGACGACTCTTACGAGAGATGAGAGTGTGTAGATCCGGTCTGGGACAAAACGGCGAGTTTAAAGTCTGTAGTACGGACAGTTTTATGTAAATAAGTGTGAAGTATACTATATGGACGTTGTAGTAACAAAGCTGTCGTGTGGCCACGCTCGCC
>JAQIXW010000327.1:0-34479 GCA_034700685.1 Willowsia buskii
GCTGGAGTAGGAAAAGAATTCTATATGGAACGCTATTATGTGTGTGCGTGTCCGTGACTCAATGTGTTATATCGTGCACACACACACACACCGTATAAAGTGCATCGTCATTATTGGAGGAAACTCGTTGTGCACGCTTTCACGTAATACGAATGGCATTATTGTGTAGGAAATTGGCAAAGAACTAAAGTGCAGAAGAAAAAAATGATATAGAAAAGAAATATTTCCAATATTTTCATACTCTCAAATATCTCTCAATTTCACCTCACTGGTGAGGAGCGGGAGTGCTGAAGCAATATGGTGGCAGTATAATGGCAATTTTATCCAGTGTAGTGGGAAATCTGGTGTATGTATTGGTGGAACTATCATTATCACCAGACCTATATCATGCATCGTCAGCAAAAGTAATTCTCCTTTTCAATACATGTGACTCTCTAACAACTATATTTACTAGCCTACGGGCTTCACCTTGCCTAATGTTGCCAAACTTTTTTCCACACTGTAGCAATTCATTGCTTTCCACACATATCACGGTACTATTCCACTATGCAATGCTGACACTTTTTTTTATGTTTACTCATAGAGCAGCCTTTAGCTGCCACTTCCATCCGATCATGAACCACCAAAGGGAATGGTTTCCATTTCTTCTCGTAAATACATACCAAACTATCACATGTATAAAGAACCTAAAACATGTACAACCTTAACAGAGTGTCGGCAGCCAGCCCACCTATAACCCTTAATAAGTTTGTATAAAATATTCAAATGCCACAACACAACTCCCAGAGGAGAACGAGTGAAAATCCTACTCTGACTTTCTGCAAAAAAAAATCAGAAATTCATAATATGCAAAATTCCACTCACAAGACATTTTCAGCAGTGTAAACAGAACTGTAGTTGTATTTTCAAAACTGCCATTCGTATATACACAATCTTTTCCTTCACTGTTTATCCATCAGGAGCCCACCTGGGCTTTTCAACTTTCTTCTCAAGATTTCTTTCAATGCTATATACGTGTGTATACTTTATTTCGACGACCTATGAGTGCAGAGTGAATGACGTATACGAAAAAAACCTATCTGCCACCAATCCTATATAGCCACAATGTCGTAAATATTCATAACGACATTTATAGATGCTTGTGTTGAATGAATTATCTTCAAATCTTTATGTTATTAACCTGTAAAAAATGACTCTATATAGCTTTTCGTTAAAAGCCAACACACAGTCCAGTTTTTATGACGGATGATTGACCCGAAGGCATTACTTCATCCCATATACGAATGCTTTTTAATAGACAGAAATTATTTGCCGAACAAAATCAAGTTATTTGACATACGAGATAGTGGCCGTGCCAAAAATTAAGTTTTTCTAGATTAAGCGTCAAAATCACGAATGAAACGCAGACTCTCCGTGAAAGCTTCCTGTCCAAACCACATTTTTCCTCCACACAAACTAACCTGGCATATGGATACGTTTACGTTTTAATAAAAAACGGAATCAGAGTATGTATGCGATCTTAAAAGTAACATATCAACACAGGGAAAGCGTATCTATTAATGTTAATTAAAGAGCAACTAGATTGAACCTGTGCTGCTCGAAAGAGCACAACCTGTTCAAACATTGTAAATTCCAATCACTTCAATTTCGTGAGTTTCGTGAACCAGAATGTTTATGTGAGCTTAAACACTGAAATACCGACATACTTTTTTGCATTGTGATCAATCTAAGCTCAGTAGCTATAGACCAAACTATGAGCATATACAAAGCGTGAGTTGAGTAGAGGAGCGACTATACGTACATGCATATTATACAATTTTTGAAAGAAAAAGGATGAGCGGAAGGAACGACCTTGCGTCATTTATAGAGTCCAAGGATTTTTTGCATCGTGTACATTTCCATCCAATCTTAAGTGGCATCATCGGCATCACATCAGATGAGCATCATCATCATGGGAGAAAGATCAGAGAGCCCAGTGTGTACAGTGTCTCTCTGTGTGTACATATACCACCACACTTCCTTCTCCGTACGCGAGGATTTAGGGCTCTACTAGACAGGCAATGTTAGATCCGCTTTTGCGTTCACCACAAGTCTCCCACAATCTTTTTCCAATCTACGTGTACTCACCACCACCACTTATTCCTTGCGACAAGAATGAAGACAAGAACAACTTCTTTCCAAGTCTTGAGAAAAGAGTAGTGGAGAAGCGTAAGTGCTCATTTCACAACCTCGTATATAAACACAGCCCTTCCACGTCTATACGTTTAAATCCTGGATGATGGACCAAAGGATCAGCGGTTCACCTACTTATCTTCCTCGCCACTTATTTTTGCGAGACTATACAAGGGAAAATATAGTGACCGATCTGAATGCTACAATGATACATATGCTAGCAAAACAGATACATGTATTTGTGTCAGTCAATAAATTATATGCAACTTGGTAAACGTGAGTAGCAATTCATATATGAAACCCATTATTTGATGTAAATACATGTTCAAGGGGCACTTCAATTAAAGAGTAAGCTAATATAAAATGAATAGAAGATTTATCGGATGGTAAACTGTAATCGCTAGGAATCCCTATTTTTTGTCATACGACGAAAACGAAGAAACAGTAACAAAAGCCGATGGTATGCGGCAGGAAGGAGCTACATACAACCTGTTTTAATGGGCTTACCTGTTCTTTTTATAGATAAGTAGATTACAATGGCACAAGTATGCATGCTCCAATATAAATAAAATGGCACAAACGAGAGTCTGACTAGAAGAAAAAAATGAGGTAGCCTTGATAATTGATACCAGCTACTTCTCCGAATTTAATGACATACTTTAATGTACTACATGCTCATGCTTAAAGCTGTTGACAGGGCACGCGTTATTCCTGGTTTTAGAAAATCTTCTCGCGTGCACTTCAAAGATTGTTTGTACGCAAAATTTTAGTTCAATTGTATTTATCTGTTGAATTTTGTCAAAACTGAAGACAAATTTCTTTTAAAAAACTCAAGAAGCCCAACAATTTTTCGTCTTTCCTGGAATTAGGAACCGAGTGCACGACGGCTTGATATGATACCACTTTTAGAGGCGGAAGGTTGTGTGGCGATATGTGCCGCTGAAACATGAGGCGAAAATGTCGATGGGTAAAGTAGCAAGCTCAAAACCGCAAACAGTGTTTTAGCCTTTTCCATCATACCATCATCATCATCATCATCATCAAACGCTCAATTTTCCGCCTTGTCCTACTGTCTGGCCCAGTTTTCTTGCCATTGGGAAATTCGGAATAGCGAAATATCTTATAGGATAAAGTATATATCAGTCTCTCTCGACTAACACAACGGCATACGAAAGAGAGCGTATGCACTACATACTTTCATCAAATATCACTCCCTCCAAATCATAAAGTACTGAAGCAGTTATACAAGGAAAAGTGCAAACAAAACGGTGTACTTTGAATGCACGAAAGTATGTAAAATATTATGGAAAGTGGATATAATACGGGCTTTGAAGAGTATACGATGTAGTAAGAAGACTAGTAGTGACGTTATAGTAGGCAATAGGAAAAGTATTAGTAGTGTGATTCAAATGAACAGTATTGGCGAGCACGTATAAACACAACAAAAACTTCACCTTCATATTCGACCGAGCCCGGCTTTTCACCGTTTTTCGTTGAGCTCTTATGTAGGACAGCAAGGACAACCGAAAATCTCATATATATGTATGCATATTAAACGAAGAGTGGAAAAGCTCTATTAATAAAAGGACGAGTGGAGAATAGTGGGGGAAATGTGTCGTTACGAGTGGAGCTGGATTGGCATATTAATGGTGGCGTGGCAGTGAAAATTAGACATGTGGACATTGCAGACTCACACTCTATGAGACTATTGATTGATAATTTGACAACTGTATTTTATACATCAAACTCTACACAAACGCTGGTGTGGCCTAGTCGTTTCACTTGACATTTATGATTCATATAGACTTTATGAAAAATTAAAACTTTGTTAATTACGATGCATAATTTATTTACTACTCGTTTCTTCCAAGAATTAGTCTAAACTCTGGCTTTTTGAGAATGTGTATGAACTATGAACTGACGTAAGCACAGGAAAGACTCTTGTAAGCATGATATAGAGACCATAATCCACAAGCACAAGTGGTGAATGATCTATTACAAAACCACATTGATTAGTTACTTTTGAGCAATGTTTTGCCATTAATTTCCACGCTAATTTCCATTATTGCTCAACCCTTTCCAGTCGAACAAATGACAAAAAATGTGTTTCCAGTGCTGTGAACAAAGGAACATCTGCCGTGCGGGTTTATATTGTGAAAAGTGAGCGATCCCGATCTCAAAGGTCATACACACTACAACGCATATATATGAACGAACCCAAACTGTAATGTGTAAAATTTTACGTACTCCAACATAACGAGTATTTAGTTACCAGTTGTAACTATTTCATGTCAATATTGTACTCAGCTTCTGTTGCATGATTGATTGCTCACACACATAAAATTGTAAAAATGCCCATATATTTCAATCCATTTTTTCATCATAAAATATGCTTTATTGCATTGCACACAAACCTTGAAAAAATGCTTAAATGACTAATTTTCGGGAATTCCTAGAAACGTGTAAGTGAAGAAGGACATGCAATACTCATCTGAACCGGATTCCTCACTCCAGAAGAATTTTTAGTCCTGAATTGTTCGTTTTTGAATACTAATTGATCCATTTATAATGCAGCATGCAACTCGAGCCTTTACACAATTATTGGTGATGCATTTTTACGCACATTCACAAGCTGTTCTACATCAACGCGCATTCACGAATAATGAATAATTTTTAAACATTTTTAACGAAAATGATTTCCTTTTCGTTTTGCTTGGATCAACATTATGAACGCCAATCAAAACTACATCCTATTCATCCCTTCCTCATTGCAGTAAACCATTAGGAACTGCCCAACTCACTGTTGTTAATACAATGTTTAATGCTCCAATCGTATATACGTGTTGCAATAATTTGTGAATGCAGCATTTAAAAATTCTTTGCAAAGCAAATTTTTTGAAAGAAACAAGATATTGTGCAGTAGTACAAGTTCGTAACATTATTTGATCGATGCAGCTAACGCAAAAGTAACACTGTTATCAGAGTTGTACATGTTGTAGTGCGTACACTCTTCCTCTCAATCTGACATCAATTCACCCTCAAACAAGAGAAAAAATAAGGATGTGCACTTGTACTTATCATGATAATGTGTGCATAATGATAATTTTTCTGTATATCTGCATCCATCCGCGCTAAAAACGCAAACCATAACTATATCAAAGATTGATGACTATCTCTTTACACCTTTATTATTACCTGAAGTAGTAATTCAATGAACTTGTGCTTGCCATCCGCACCAGCTCAGCAAGCTCGTTTCGAGCCCTATTTGTTTCAATTTATAATACTCACTTACACGCACTATAGTCCCACTTTTATGCATAAAACCACGACAAAGTCAGGAGTTCACGTCTTAAAGCTGCAGCAGTGCCTCTTACAACAATGTACTCAATAGGTACAAAATATCGCCTATACTCCTTAAATAGGTATATATCCTATAGCTTATAGAAAAAAATGTGTAGCCTACATTTTTTTCAAACGAATCAGGAATAACAATTACGGTTGGATATGTTACGTATAAGCTTATATACATATTAGGTTTCACAGCGCACACATAATATGGAGATACCTACCAAAACATATACGCAAACTTTTACATATGCATAAATTTTCAGCATTTTAATTTCATTTTTAATTTAATTTTCCTATGCCTTTCATGTTTGCCTCGCCTACTTTTTCTTTATTGCTGTACACTTACCAGCCAACTGACTCATTCGACTAGAGGAACTGCTCATATTGAGCGCGAGAACTTTGCAGAACATGTCTTGCAAGAAATTCTTCTATGAATCCTGCAAATGTACATCCTTGCGAGGGGAAATTTGCTTGCAATTGGATCCTTTCGTATTTCTCTCAATCATAGAGTCTATAACTGATATGTACTCTATACACTTTGCAGTAATCATAATGATGACAACGATGAAAAAACGATATAATCGAATATGTATTTCCTGTTACTCCAATACAGCTCTCCAATCCTATCGAGAATCTGTCTATGATAGGCTGAAAATAGAGTGACCTTTAAGGTAATCAGACGAACAAACCCAATAACCTCCCTACTAGAATTACGTAGTAAAACCGCCATTGCCAAAATCAACGTCTTTCATTTTATAGGCTCCTCCAATTCTACATCAATTTAGCTGGCAAAATTTTCCTCTCAAAATACAAACTTTGTGGCTGCATCAATCGACTCGCTCGTTTGTTATCGCATTAAATCTATATACCATTTTATACAAACAAAAATAAAACTCTTTTTTAGTTGGCACCATCAGCGAAAAAAAAATCTACTTGCACTTGTGTTACAGGTTCTCTTCTTCATTTTTATTTCAAAATTTTTACTATCTCAATTTAGACTGACGAGCCGGTTGGCAATCAAATCGGTAAACCTGAACGGAATTCATTTTTTCGCCATACCACATCATAACATTCAGGCCTCCCTCACCACACACCTATTCGATCAAATAATGCTATTAATTCTAAACTCTCTCCTCCAAACGCAGATTCGTTGCCGTACATATAAAGTCGTGACGTTAGCATTTTAGCCTGGATCATAAAAATAGCGAGAAAAAAAGGTTTTATGTCGTTTGCTGTAGTAGCCAAATTTGCAACCCTCCCGCTGTCCACTCCTGTCATTTGAAAATTCCTCTGCCGTCACAAAAGAGAGACATGACCTGTTGAAATATATACATTGATATAGGTAGCACTCTTAATTGCTGGTCTGTCTCCTTCGTCTGCAACTTTTTACAACAGCGATGCCTATATGTAGTAAAATATGTGTGGATGATAAATGATGATTGTACTAAGCAGAATTCAATTTGCTGTCGCATTCAAAACCTTCATTGGAGTCAGAAAGCTTGCATTCATGTCTACTCAAACGTACGTGTTTCTATCTTTGAATCTCCTCTTCTCAAGCAAAACGCATCTCTCCTCAGCTCATTGAGATGTATACCTTGTTCTAATGTGCCTGATCATAGCCAACAATGCAGCAACCTTATTTGCATTTCCTTGCCATTATACACACATACAAAGGCATCATGAGCATTATTATCAGGTAGTAGTCCCATAAATTCATCTTCATCTTGCTAAAAAGTGGTTATGCAAGTCGTCCTTTTACAACAATTTCTATGAATAAACGAAAAAATGCATATAAATTGATGCACATGTTGAAACAGGCGGACATGATCTATTGAGAAAATTATACCAAATCTGAAGGGAATCAGTCAATCCCGTAAAATGTCTTTGGTCCAGCCTACTTAATTTTCCTGCGTTTTGGCAATCCTCCAAAATACCCAGTGCTACTTACAACATAAATTATGTGCGTATCAGAGCTAAACAAGCCTGGCGTGAAATTTTCCATTCACTATATATCTCCTACCGTATGCAAACAGTTGACAATTCGGCATTCTGAAAGGATGAGTAAATTGTCAACTATGAAATTTGGAAAGGTTTTAATTACATATTCGGGTTTCTAAACACAGGCTTTTGCGACAATGGCATTCACAAGTCGAAGGTACATTTAAACGTTCGAGTAAAACTGTAATTACGTGGGAGTACATTTATGTCGGTTTTGGTATTGTTGAGTAAGTGCAGTCCTCCTTGTGTTTCGCAATCAAGAGCCTATAAACCTACTCAAGCGTTGCTGCTAAATTATACGTAATATTAATTAATAGTGTTTAAGCTAGCACCAAAAGTATTTTGTATTCTCCACAATTTATTATTGAATACGTAACGAAAGGGTTTTTTATTTATTTTTCACGCTAGGCTGAGTTGACAGTACAGTGAATTCACTATTTTTCATGAATAATGTAAAGATTTTTGAGTTTCCTTTCGTGACCCCATAAGAGGCTAAATCACGTAGCTTTAGAAGAGTTCAATCAAACTTAACTTTATGCCTGCTAATGAACAATTTCACAATATAATTTACGTATCATACGTGTGAGCATTACATTATTTAGCTATCAATCTGATAAGCGTGAGAGGTCTTATGAATCATCAACGAATCTCATTAAACACCGAACAATCTATTCATTTGGGACTTCCACAATTTAGAAGGGAAGTTGATGATGATGAATATTTATATTTAGTTGACCTAGAGGAATCTCAACAAAAAACATCATTTCAATTTTTATCATCCATTGCAAGACCCACACTGGAATATAGATTTCCATTTAAAAATCTTGATTTCATGTAATTATATGGTAAAAAAGTAACGTTCCAAGTTTAGTTAGACGCACAAAAAGTTTTGTGTCTGAAAGTCATTTTGAAAATACGTTACATGCGCAAATCATATAACTCCAGTTCTCATTTCAATTTCCCATTGACTTTGGTCGTTTACATGTGCAGTGGGTAGGTTATTTAGCCAATCGTGAGAAACTATGTGATTGAAATAGTGGATTTGTGGATTAGCATAATGATGAGTGATAGGTAATGTAAAATTCATAGGCAACTTGACCAAGCGCACCTCCTGAATGTCTTCATCCCGCGTACTGTATTTTTAATTCTATTTTAATAATCTTGGGAATGTGCATGTTATACAGATGACTGGAAATCAACTGGAACCATTAACCATAGTTCAAGGTGCTTTTTAGCGAGCTTCAATCAGATGCACACAAAATCATGCCGGCTCACCTTGAATGAACGCTACAAGCTTGCACACTCCAAAAGAAACTACGTAGCTCGCCACCACCGTTTTTTGCAGCTTTTAAGGTTAAGCATTTCGATTCCAGTTTTGCAAGCGAACAGCAGAGAGTCAAGCGAGTGATCATTTAATTTTACAAGTAGGTACACAGAAACAAGATAAACATCTATCCATTCTATCCTCTCGCTCAACCTACTATACCTACGAGCGAAAGAGAGACAGAATGCAAATACTGTGCAAGATACATACCGCCAGCAAACACCACCACCCGACTTGCAAAGACGAAGAAAAAACTGACTGTCCATGGAGAGAAATGAGAAAACGCACAAAAAATATGGATTAAAAGTTGGGGTATCAAGGTCTTCAGCAAATACATGCATAGTTGCTCGTCGTAAAGATAAGTTTTACTGCAGTAATAACTCGTTTATAAAATTCCTCAAGTTTTTTAGGAACAAGCTTTGGAACGTTGCGCCATCAAACGCTGACAGTATTACAGAGATGTAGACAACCATAGTTCTTGTTGTAATATTTCAAGAGCACGTATGAAAAATGAACTGTCTGCAGAAGCTGGCTAATAAATTCGATGCAAGTGCAATCTGACTTGATAATTGGAATAATGAGTTGAATGCCTATCTGTCTATGAGGAAAAATCGGATGCAAATTCGTGCTCCTACATCAACTAATCATTATATAGCCCGAAGAATAATCAATGTTCATTAAATATCATCGACAAGCGAACTTGTAGTACTTTTTTACAGAATTTCGCAAAACCTAAACGCGACACAGTCTATCTCAAAACTACACTGATCATTAGTTTAATTGACAAAAGTTTTTAATTTTGCAGAACGTGGTGTCTATGAGAAAGTTGGATCCATGTCACGAATTAATCCTATTCAATTTGCTGGAGTCGAATGAGTTATAAAAGTCGCTCTCTGAAACACTATTAGCAGCAATTTATTTGCCAGAGATTTTCGTACAATGACTCGCTCAAGGTCTCGTACATACTTTTGGCAAAAAACTTCTTTCCATATGCTTCACCTTGATCATTCCTAAACTCCTCCGAAGCGTATTCACCAACTGCTGAACGCATTTGTTACACGATGCTTTTCCATAAGCTGGAAACATTTTTTTCTTGTTTATTCTTAGAGATATGAGATTTATATGCAAACATGGAAGTTTATGCGTAAATCCTCATCCGGATGTTTTGATTTTTCAACAACTAATAAAGAAACAACGTAGTGCAGGTATAATTGCAAATACATATTCCAGGAGCGAGTTCTTTGACCCGCATCCAAATATTGCTTTCTCCGTAACCCATCCTGATCCTCACCGTCATTTGAAAATTTTCCACAGGATTGAAAAGAGAAAGCAATGACGGAAAAATCTCATCATTGCACTATTCAACGAGAGCCACACAGAAGCATTTCGATTTGGTCGTGTGCCTCTGAAATGTTTACCCAACAAGATTAAAAGAGTTGAAGCAGCATCGCAATATGGTTTCTTTCTACTCCACTGGAATAATTGAGACAATGACACTGCGGCGGGAATGAACTCTCTCCAATAGCTTCTCGGTTTCAGGATTTCTGCAAAAGTATCGCAGAATGTTTTTTACCTCAAGGAGTATAAAAATCGTTACACAAGTTTGAGAAAGTAACGGATCGACAAAGTCTCATCTCGACTGCAAGTTTCAAAAACTGGGAGGATTTAAAAGTTAATGACATGTAGCTCAATACAATACCGGGTTCAATATCTTCCGGAAGGTGCATCACACCAACCTTATGCATTAGCATAATGTGGAAATAACATTATTGTGTTTTTATCTTTCCCAGATCTCTACTTGGTTGACGAGAAGAGAGGGAAAAATTCTATTGTAAATCTTTTACGAGAACATGCTAACACGCAGTATGTGTAGGCAAAGGTCAAACTTTAAAGGTGAAAGGTGTACTGCCACCATGAACGTAAAAAAATGGTTGCATGCTACAATAGCAGCTACTGACCACCAGAAAAGTTTCAGACTTACATAAATTGAGTTATTTTACACACACACACTCGTTACGCTATCTGCAATTTTTCGCAAATTAAAACTGATTAAGGTAAAGTTTTTTTTTCGGAAGCTCTCCACATCTCTCTGCTGCGGTGTGACAATAGCTATATTTGACAGCGGAGCACCTTTTTACGGAATTAATATAACATTTTGTAAAAAAAAAGCCGCGTGAGACCAAGCATGCAAGACATGCAACACGAGTAAGAACGCAGAATAAAGTACATAATATGTATGCACACTGCTATCAACTATTTATGGACTTAACTAGCAGAAAAAAATCAACCTCCTTAAATGATTATGAGTCAACCGACTGCATTGTTATCTGGCCATGTGAGCTGGAAGTGAGCAGACAAAACCGACCAAGCTACAATATATCGAGTCAAAGTCAGGACACGCTAACCAACCTTAACTCCGTAAAAACGTACACAAAAGAAGCAGAGAAAAGATAAGGCAAACGGTCATGTAGCTAAATAGAGAAGTAGGAAATCTTGCATCTTTCGTTATTCTTATTACTGCTACTAGAATATGAGGTTCAAGAAATGATCCAAATCACATAATTTTCACAGTCAGTATCATCTCACTAGAACCAGAAAGCAACATTAGCGTTTATATGAGCCTATAAACGGGAGGTGGCGAGCATCAAAAAAAAAAGTAGATGTAGATATGGTAGAATGATCACCGTAATATAGACTTTAAGTCTTACGGTGAGTCTATATGCAACTTATGAATTTACGGGTGGAGGATGTAAGGCAGCAGGAGAGAATAGATTAAACCACGATACACCAAAATTTTATATCTCTCTTTCTGCTCTCCACTTGAAAGCCAAATTCGGCAAAAAAAAGTTGTTGAGATTGCACTTCGTTACGTGCGTGTAATAATGCCACCAACCACACACAATTATTGTACTATAACGAAGAAAACCAGAAAACTCAGGTTTTGAAGTTGTCCGTCCGTACGAACTTTGCACTTTACATGCATATTTAAAAAAAAATATTACTGCATGCATTTGCACATATACATGCTTATGCCTACGCTGAAATCAGATATAATCCATCATCATATTCATTCACATTTGATTCACATACACACAATGTGCGATATAAATCTCTCACATGTAGAATCCTAAAGTTTAAAAACCATGTCATGCCGTGATGCAGCACAACTAATGACTGTAATAAAAACCAACTTGACTAGTTGGAGTGCGAATATATTAACAATGCATACAAATCAAAAATGATTCTCAGTTCCTCAAGTACACTGAAAAATTGTGTATATATGTGTAATAGTTGTGTGGTGCTTGTAAATGCCATTTTATACATATTGCGTGTGTTTTAAATGCATTGTCAATATTATTATGCTATCAAAATAAGCAGCTTGCTTTCACACACCACGCAGTATGAATAGAGCCGGCAGCATGCATCTGGTTCGATTACTAACTCGATGCTATTCTTGCTTTCCAGTCCAAATTCAATCTTAAACACTGTGAATTACAGTATGGATTAAAGAGCGACGTGGCTGTAATATTCCAAATTAGAAGACAGCATAGAATGGAGACATTTGTTGATGGAGAGAGTATCACTTTTAATACCTGATAGATGGACTCTCCTTTGTGTAGAATGAATCATCACTCGACCGCAGGAAAAGCACCTACATAAATACACCATTCAATAGATATAATTTGCAATACAAACACAAACTATACAAAACGCTGCATAATATGCTAAACCGCACTGCTGATATAAAAAACGCTTCATTTTGTTAACGCGCACATTCCAGACCTACACAAAGTGCATAAAGTTCCAAAGTACATACTACTTTGCAGCTACTAATACCAACGAGCTGATGACCATTATCGTAATCGTCCATCTATCCTGCGGTGTGAAGCCCATGCTCAAGTGATGTGAATGTGTGTGATGTGGCACTTTTTATTATAATCCATTTTTATTGCACACGATCATGGTGGTGGTGGTAAGCAGAAGAGCAGAGGGAAAGAGAACAGGGAGGCAGAGTTTCAAATATAAAATCAGGTTTTTATTCGCCATGTGATTACTATTCCTCTTCAAATAATAGTGTGATATAACATCAGCCCTTTTTTGTCATGCTTTACAGGTATTTACTATCGTGTTTAATGTCCAAAGGTTATTTCTCTACCTATAAAGTAGCTGCTAATGGCCACAATCAAAAATTATTATGATAATGTGGCGTAGTAGTACTTTGTGTATGCTTTCATAAGAGCTGTGTGCGAAACGCCTTATTCATTTCATTTAATTATAAAGCATGATGATGAGCGCATAAATACAGTCAGTAGTTTCATATCTCAAGAGTCATCATCGAGAGAGTCCGAGTTCCTCGAAGAGCCATTTCATTTCATGCAAAATGCAATGTTGTTGGGCTGCCCGACTCAAAGAAAATGCATACGCGATAGTGTGTATACTCTGATAAATTTCCAAAGTCAAGGAACGCGAGCAAACTTGACATTGTCTTCACTCAAAGGACGTTTGTAAAATATGTGATACATAAAGTATATATCGAGGAATTATGTATTTCATAAAAGCTATTATTCCGACGTTTAAATTACATTTTCAGCTGGTTTAGTAGTGGAAAGGTAAAACTATATATAATTTATAGTGCACCTTATCATTCAAATACTTTTGGTATTGATTGACATTGACATAAATACTACCTGTTCCGAATACCTGGATGTGCACTATAAATGGATTAAAAGTCCGATTCCAGATATAGTGGCTCACTTCTAAGAGCATGCTCATTCGCCTACCTATATATGTACGTTTAAAACTCGATACTATCAGATGACGTGCACCGTTTTATGCAATATATCATACTTAAAGAGCTGCTGGAACTTTTCTCTCCACTTGATTAGGAAGCGAAAAATAAAGTAGCTGCATGCAAGTTTTAATTTATGATAGCAATTTGCAAAAGGTAAGTTTTTATAGTCTGATCAAGCTGGGAAGAAGGAAGATTGCTGAGAAGAAAAATGGATAGCCCATACGGTTACACTTTCGCGCATCATTACCATCAGCTCAGTTTACAAACTACACTACTACATACTCCCATTTGACATCATTCTTCACTTGAAAAATTGAATATGAAATATAGATTAAAAATCCCGATGAGATGAGAGCAGTGATCAGAAGAAGCTTCTTAACATAATATATTTTTGATATTATTATGGTTCTACGAGTTGTTACATTTCTGCATGCATCGAGAAAGAGTCGATTCTTATCGTGTAACTTTGAAAAACGAGTTGGGTTGGAAAAAAGAAATAAAATATCTGCTGATGATGAGTATAAAGTTATAAGCTCATCGAAAAGGCCGACGAAACGAAACATTCACTCATGAGGCACGTGACTGATTATACACATTAAGGCTAAGATATATTGCACCAGTATACTCGCTCTTTCTTTTCATATATTTACTGTAATAGGATAAGCTGATAGGCTGTTCTTATCCTTGACGAACTTGTGATATCGTTCATTTTATTGGGTATACTACTACTGCTCTCACTATAAGGTAGTGAATATGAACACTAAACTAAACTCATATAACACAGTAGCGTATTTAAAACTTTACGAGAGAATGCGTTATACCGCGTTTTTATATCTTGCTGTGTTGTGCATATATGGTGGCAGCATGAATTCCATTGAGTTATTACGCCTTACATGCTTAATTATTGAAGTTTTGTGAGATATTAGCCGTGTAAAACGTTTAGAACACATGGAATGAATACACTCTTAACTTTAATGGCAACTATATAATCTGCACACTACTACCGTGTGACGTGCATCGTGGTGGAATACATATTATGAGCTGGTGGGTAAGCAGTGGAAACATTCATTGTCAAAGAGCAAGCAAGCAGTTCTAATAGCAATCCAAAAACTGTACACTTTTATCATCACGATGATCGCAATCCACACATTTGCATGCATGCCATGTCATATAATATGCTATCCACCCATTATCTATTTATTTCGCTAACCTGTTCAAAGTTTCAAATTGTCCATCCTACTCGTACTATTGATGATGAGCCATTGAAACCAAAAATCCTCTAACCCATCCCATTCTGTTTTGTCTTTTGACTAATTGAATGTGCTAAGCACTTTTGACAAAGAGTTGACAAACCAGATACAGAATATTTGTATTTGCATATTATTTTAGCCAACTAAACACGATGACGAAGGAATCCATCAGTTCTAGATAATCCGCTTTAGAAGACAATAAGAACACAAATGGTTTTGTTTCAAACAGTTTATATTCGATATGACCGCTTTGCAACTTTTCTTTTCTGCGGTGCATTGAAGTTTAGAGAACCGTGTTGCTCAGCACATGGCATTTTTCGTGCATATAAACTATCACGGTGCTATTATACGAACTCGTATCAAAATAAAAAATGCTGCATTTTTCTTCTCTCGTTAAATCTGAAACTAAAGTAGCATACAAGTCTGGAGTGTGACTCATGATGACTACACCAGACCATATTATTTTGTGATAAGATTGTAGTATTTTTTGATAACAAGCACATAATGGAAAATAAGAGAAATTGTGTGTGTGGCATGTTTTTAATGTTTGAGCACTGAGAAATTATTTTCATGAGTATGTCAAGACAAAAGTTATTCGCTCTTTATCTTGAAACACTTATACTATTCGTAATCGTCTTTATGGGCTCAAAAGCACTGAAATAACATTACGTCTGCAAAAAAATGACATGTCATCATATTTGACAATATCGACCAAGACGGGCGGAAATAAATAGCAAAAGAAAGCGTCCACCTCCTTGCACATCATCATCAAGAACTAAAAATCAGCGCAGTCAAAATAACATGTCGTGTGGGCACTTCATCTCAACCGCATCCAGCAGACGAGACACGGACAAATTATTAACATGTCACATTAATGAAAATGGTATGTGAGACTTACAGTCTGAAATTGACAGGACAAGAGGGAACACTACGTATATATAGAGAGATTGGATCAAACAAAAATCAGTCTAATGACTTGGCAGAGTTCAGCAGGATGTTGTACCGCCCACTCAAACTGGAAGTTCCGACATTATTAGAGTGTGTCAATTTAGGACACAAAACCATGTTTCATCTGCATTTTAATAGAAGTTTGCGAGCACTGTCATGTTTCTTCTCAAGTCTATGAAGTTAAAGGAATGGAAATCGACATGTGGACATATGGAGCAATGTGAGAACGCCAGAATTTATGCAGCATCTATGCTAAACCTAAGACTATATAGCTTCATCATAAAGTCTAGAATCTACACTTTATGATGAAGCTTTAGCAGAAAATATTTCCGCAGACTTAATGAGTTACAGAATGACCAGAACATTTTCCAAGTTTTCTTTATGCATACAATAACGTTACAAAACCAGGATTCTTTGGGAAAAGTTTGTCCGTTTACAAAACATTTTAGTGGGGACCCGTACTCGCATTGAAATTCAAGTTGGTATTTTAAAACTTTGTGTACAACGATATGCTGTTACGATAAGCGCATTATTCTTTAATGCAAATTAGCAAGAGAAGCGACAAAATCATAAAAACAAAGCTCAAACTAAAAGTCTACGTCTACACACTTTCGTGCTTCAAGTCAATAACCAAGCCGAATAGAAATTGATGATTGATAACCCCAATCCAATGGAAATTTTTCACGTGCGAAAGGTGTGATTGTGAAAAGGAAATAAACGTCAACACAACTTGTATTAGTAGCTTTAAAAGCTGAACCAGCTCTGACATCACGACTATATACCCAGGTCAGATAATTGAGATTATAGAGCATCATTTCTAAACAGCCTCATTCTAATCTAAGCCTGTACGCATAGAACCAATTGAAGAGATGATAACCATGCCAGGCTGTCATGATAAAGCTGTGCACTATGGATAGTTTGAAAACAACTTTTTCGACCTTCTACATGTCAAGCTACTTGACAGTTTAAATAGAGTATTCGAGCTTGCGTGCAAGTTTAAACGTATAAATTGTTTGTAGTTTTTTAACCGCTAGTTCTATTTGCAGATTGTTGATCCACAAGAGTTCAGATTTCATTTCCAGGTACTTTGCTTTTACCATTAAAATCGTCATTATTAAGTCGAGAGGTCACATTAAGTAATAGTTGTCCTATCCCAACGCTGACCAGCTTGGCATGAGTTTATCACAATGGATTCGCAACGAGACAAAACACACATTTAATCTCCTCATGCAATGCCCTTTATGGAATTCAGAAATTTTGACACCATCAAATTACATCACAGAATCCATTCAAATGTTAATTAAATCCCTAAAAAATAATTTCCGCGAACACTAGCATTTTATAGTGTTTAATGGAGCTCCACACACTCGGTCAAAATGTAAAATTGCATGCTTGTCACGAATTCGACTGCCAGAGAATATATGTGGCGGAATTCACATCCTTCCCAGCATCCCAGCTATGCGAAGAAGCTTCTAAAAGGGAAATTTCGCTGAAATGGTGAGAAGAATGTTGAGAATGAAAGCGAAGGTCACTCTTATTTCCTTTCATTTCGATCACCCAAGCAGAGATCGAGCAGCCAGGAGAGTATATGCAATCATGGCCGACATTTCCAGCGCAGTTTCGTAGTTGCAGGTTGTTTAAGATACATAGAGCTTGAACTAGGTAATTTTTCAATCTTGGTATGTGTGTGCACGCTAGAAATAAGCCTTTCACTACTTCATCAATTTCAGTTGCAGAATATAGTGCTTACGCATTTTATGTATAAAGCAGTGTTTTAGGTAAATATATCAAAGCCAACATACTCAGTTTCCAGCACTTATCGTATACAGTCCAGTGTGGCAGGAAAACCGCACAGGAAACATGATATATTCCCATTACCAGGACTGTTTTATGCCACAATCCCTGCCCAGGAAGAATACATTATCTCAATTCCCAAGTCGCACGTATTTAAAGAGACATTTTTTTCTCTATGAAAACTGTAAGCCGCACATATGAAAAAGCAGGCATTAAATGGATTAAAGAAAAAACGTCAACATTGATACGAAAAAAATGAGTGATGGCACGCGATAATATACATTTGTACTAATTTCACCATCCTTGAACTTGCGATGAACTGGAAAAGAAATCTAATTTTATTGTACACGAGCCAATTCCCTACATCAATTAATCGATAATTTACGATGTTTTGGTGTGTAGTGCTAAAGTATCAATATTATGGTTTCATATTTCAGACCGTTTACTGGGTTTGGTCTGGCCTTCAGGATATATTATGCATGGCAAAACCTTCACCGATGAAAACATTCGCATACAATAACAAATACATTTTTTACAGAAATGCTTTTACCGATCGACTATTATGTGATAGGATGCCCAGAAAATTTTCAAACTTTAAGACGATTCGTGATAGCTTATAAATCTATTAATTATTTGGCTAGTCTTCTGTCTACGAGGACAGGTAGCCGGATAAATCCATTCTGCAATCGGAGTGCCTCTTCTAGCCCAAAGCGTAGCATCATACTAATACTGACAGTGTTGTACAAAGGGCTTACTTCCTCGCCCACATTGTCTGTACTTTTCCTACAAGTGGAACTAAAACCAGAGTCGGTAGGTGAGCTGCTGGGGCAATGCACATATAAAAAAAACGCTTGATTGTTTTCGTACGTCAAAAGTTCTTTCACATTTAACTCTTTTGACATTCCGCTTGGTTTTTATACGCAGTTAGCACAGGCAAAGCTACATATTGTACATTTCTGAGTACTTCTTCCAATAATAACGTTACTTTGGAGTAGCGTCACTCGACAGTACCTACCCCGTCATAATATCCGAGTTCATAGTTATGACGGTGATGGGAGGAGGAAGGAGACAAAACTTTAATGAATTGCAAATCAACACCATACGTTTATAAAGTGAATGGATAACCGCATGTTAAGCTGATACACAGAAGATATAAAATTCAGTGATGATAGACGAGAGTTTTAACTGTTTCAAAATTACCATTTCAAAAGGCACACACATACACAGATTCGTCCGACGTCTCCACGAAATTTTATGAGCGCATTGCTCCTCTTCCCTTTTGGAATTATATATGTATTTTTTTGCAAGGTCCACGTACACCCAGACAAACGCGTACACTTGTAACGTGAAAGAACTTAAATTTCGCCCTTGAAATGATCTCTGTACAATTAGTTTTGGAGGGATATGTATGCACCATGAAGAAAATAGTAAAAAAAAATTAGCTTGAGTTTATATATTTTACTGGCGATACCAAGCGAGAAAAAAAATCTGTGCTCATGAATAATCTTTAGGAAACGGCCATTGTTGTGTGAAAGGACCCTGCCTGACTCATTCTCGTTATAAAGCTTTAACCATCCAGCGCGATTTTGATTGCTTCACGTTAAAACGTACGGTTTTACTATCATGACATGTTTCAATGCAAAATACCGCCACTTACAACAACACAAGGTGTACAGAAGCATCATCCAGTGTTCAACATATGAACGATCATCTACGCATTCATTTCCTTTCTTCGTTCGTTTTTTTTTGCAGCTAGTCATAAAATTTCTTGAAAAATATATAATTTTAATGACCCTCACATTATTGAAAAATACGAGTTCAAAAACCTAATGTTTCGAAAAAAATACCACGCATAGTTATGATGATGTGTCATAGTCATCATTTCATGAAGTTTCGCTTCAGTGTTTGGAATACGATTAAGATTTCTCTACTATTATTCGGGAGGATTAGCAAACATGCTCGTGATCGTAAACAACTAAACCTCTAAAAAAAGTACATAGCTTTTTAAATATGCCTAATTATTGTTTCCGGAGATATCCCGTGTGCATGTTTGCTAACTGACAGTTTGTGAGGCAGAGCAACAACCGAACAAAAATCCCTTCACACGGAATCTCGCATCTTTTATATTTTTCTCGAAACGCTCTTCCGATGGATGTTCCTTGCACACTTGAGTGAATTGTGACATCGCAGAAAAAAACATATCATTAATAAGAAGCCATATAAATGAGGATAACAATGGAAATTTGAGTCAGTTCAGAGATCCCGTTCGTCGCGGACAGGGACTTTTTTGAATGGTGAAAAATCTCATAAAAAAGTCAATTAAAAAATCTGTCTACATGATAGTCTAGACTACAGACGTCTATTAGGTACCCTCGTAGTAAAATTATCGCCGGGTTCTACCTGTATTCATTTTTATAGTACTCACCGCTTCATAATCACCATCTCATTTTAAAATTCACGTTTGTTACGATTTTATTACCCTTGAAAAATATCCAAGCGTTCATCGACACACCACTTAAACCTCTCTCGTGAGTACTTATATCCACTCACTACATGTACTCACCGATTCTCATTGTGTTTACCAGTGACGCTTTCTCCCAAATTTTTATTATTTCTTTTTCTGCACATCCCTTTTCACGCATCACACCACCACCAACCAGGTATACACAGTGCGCTACCACACCTCCTAATAAAATTATCCAAAGAGGCTATAGCTTTAAAGAGGATGTTTTTCATTCCTTTTTCAATTGCAATGATAACAAAAACAAATTAGAGTAAACATTATAATGCCATTATAAAATACATCATCATCATCATCACTTTTTTTCTATAATAGTCGTTTCCTCACCACTCTTCTCAATAGAAACTTGTCCACTTTTTCTCGCAAATTTTCTTTCACGTACCGCACATCTATGCGAATTTACGTCAGACAGCCAAACCTCCAAAAAATTGGAACCGCAGCGAGACACCTCATTTGAAGAAATACATAGCCATGTTCCTCCGTGAATGAAATGCAAACAAAGGCATATGAGACCTCACTTTAAGCAAATTTTGAGAAGTGGCATGAATGAATATTATTGAGAAATAACAAACTAGCCATGCCATTTTTAGATATATGGAGCACTAGAACTGCTCTGATCGATAGTGACAAGCGGTTTAGTAGTTTACTTTAGTGACACTGAAAAATGTATCGCTCAGGGAGAGTGGAGTTAGTTGAGTAGTTGTATATTAGCAAATTTATAATAAAAACTGTATTGTATGCACACATAATAGATGGCTTTCAATCTCAATGTCAACCATTTATGCAATTGGTGACGAAGGTGGGGCAGTTGGAGTTTCTATCGAAAAATGACAAAAACGTGTCGCAGCCGATTCTAATGGCTTATCATATTAATACGTGAACGTAACATAGGGCACCAGACCTGTAGTTTGTGCTTCTACGAGGCACTTCCCGGACATGTTATTGAAAATACTATTTGTAAGATAAAAAATGCTATTGCAGGTAGGCATATATCAACGTATTTGCGAGAAAGCATGCTGCATAATGTACAGCCGAGCAAATATGACAGAGAGCATGATGATGATGATGATGATGATGTGTATGTAAAAAGAGAAGGAGAAACCTTGTGCTACCGCTGTAACGGCAAGGATGAAGGCACTACTATTGCTGGACTATACTAGCAAGGAAAGGGTTTTATGCGGCCGTTGTAGCTGGATTGATGCCCAGCATGTATAGAAGGCGGTGAATGAACTCTGCGACTTTTCCAAGGTTTCGCTCACTCTAGGGACACGGGTAGGATCATCATCGCAGTCGTCAGCTACAGCTTTAATTTTATGTTAACACAAGCTCGCTATTTTACTAATAGCTTTGCATACATGTTAGCCTATCATTAATTCATGGGCTTCCAACAACGGCCGCAACGGACAAGTTCAAGTTTTGCATAACACCTTTTGCTCCTAATAATATCCAAATATTTAAGCTTACATGTTAATTCTCTGTTGACTATTTTTATATGTGGTACCTCCGACTATCAGTATCATGACATGAGAAGTGGCAAAAAATGTCGGAACGCTTCATTCATATACTACACGTCACTGCAAAACTTTGAATGTTGAAGGTCGGGAACAGCAATGTCAGCGTTATTTTGATAACAAATTGTCGTATGTTCAGTTAAATATTTTTGGAATATCAAAAGTAACCGCTTACATATGTAGACGCAACCAACAACACTGACTGACAATTCCGCTTTCCCATGATCTGAAAAAAATGCTCACTCACTGGAAAACATAATAATAATTATTATTGTGGATAATAAAAATAGGGAAAATACCTATTAAACTGAAATGCTACACCAAGTCAAAAGGGGAACTACGCATTTTACTTTATAGTTGCAAAAGAGTACGAAGATGAAGGAACTGTCAAGGTCTTGATAGAAAACAGCATCTTGTTTGAATTGTCTGACACCATCAGTAAGAGAAACCACGAGAAGTTTGATTTGATGAGTTCACAACAAAAGCCATTGGTATGACCAAAAATGTGATTACAAATTAACAAAAAAATGTCCAATTTGTCACGTAAAACTCATTTCTGTTCCAACTGTTGATTCATAAATTTCGCATGACCATAAAAATTTATTTACTTTCTGTTCATTTGATACGATACTGCCACCAAGTTGTCAGCATTTTTTTTTGTCATTCTTAGGTCATACGACAGAGTGATATCGAGCCGAATTCAATAAAATAACGATAATTAGCCACATATTTAGGTTGGAGTGTACGCTCGTTGGTTGGAGAACAACTGCGCCACGGCCGCCATCATGATACAGATAAAAACAAATTACTTTTTGGGAACTGATTGCAAAGATGGTCGTAAAGCCAGTTTAATTTCATGGGTATTTCTATGCTTGCGATTTTTAAATTTACGATTTATTTTTCAAGGTTCACAATGGGAGGAATGACACGAGAATAGACGCAGATTTTCGGTACTCCTCTTTACCTTCTTATAAAGGAAGCCCGCAACAATCAGTTTACATCGCGTTATTATGGTCATTAGATGAGATGGTATGTATTTTTGCAAACTCAAATATTTATTATTATAGGAATAGGTGATAGGGAGGAAAAATTGGTATTTATCTGATGCATTTTTGTCGACCAAAACTTTTCTAACATCAATACAATATTTTATTCAACGAGGAAATTTTTTTTGACATCTCCCAGGTCGAAAGAGACATTATATTTATTCGCCAAATATGCCTATAATAATATATGATTTGTTTAAATACTATTTACATATGTGTGAAAATGATTGCGACAATCGTTCAACGTTCATTTCGAGAAGTAAGAAACAATCGTGTATTAGCAAAGTAGTTTAAAGCACATTTAAGTTACAATAAAAAAAAACCTCACAAGATAACAAGTCTTCCAACTGATGATGCGTTTCTTATAAGATTTTTAATTATACACGCTGACGCATATCAACTGATTGATTGAAAACGGAGAGTAATATTAGCAATGAAACAGAGCATACAAGATGTTTTATATATTATGTAGCAGTCTGAGACAGAAGATTATCAATTCCAAAAGCATGAAATTATCTACAAGAGCATGTTGACGTCAATCTGTTTTATGTGCTGAATGGCGGATGCAAATGTGACTGTGTATTTAACTCTCTGGTTGGCATAAAATCTACAGAAAACGAGTCTATTAGAAGGAATAGTGAATTTCGTGCTCTATTAGTGAAATTTATTCATTCCACATGGTTTTTACTCTACTGCATTATGCATTTCCCCACTTGAACGATTTACACTCAAACTGCTGGGTTGATGTTAATCACGCGAATAAGATTAAAACAGTCTTATCAGCACATCAGAATGGTTGAGTGATTATTATCATTATTTTTATTATTAGTAGTAGTAATAATTTTCGAGCGAAAAAAAAAGTTTACAAGAAGGCAGTGGCTTTGGCTGATAATGATGATGGTGGCCGTGGCCACGAAGCGGTGTGGCTCTACTCTTGTGGCTTTCTGACTTTCTGGTGTGTATTGAAACTAATATCGAATACGAGGAGAGAGATATGGATGCGAGATATGTGATTTATATAAAAACGGAATATCCTTAAGCTGTGCTCTCTATACTGAATGCTTGACACAAATGACACATGGAAAACTGATAATGTGAAGATGATAATGTGACGGTACTAAACTTGAGTGTGGAAGCTGGTGGTTGACTGCTCTGCACGAAAGTAGAGTCGACAACACAGCCATTGAAAGCCTGAATACATTTCATAAAAATCGAAATCAAATGTATTCATAACATGATCGATTATTATGAAAGTCTGTTGATTTTCGGCATTATAATTCAAAGTACATCACTTTTTTTTCGCTTATCACCTTATTATATTTTTTTTTTGGATTTTCTACAGCTTACAACGATGGATCCTAACTGTGTGTAGCTACAGACACACACGCATTCTGAATCTTTTCCATGTTTCAGTATCGTCAATTCATGCATAAATTAACGATTAGAGTAGTGTACCAAACACAGTGATTTCGTAAACGCATATGAGCAACAGTAAGAAGAGTCGAGACGCATACTTATGGAAATTATTCCTGATAGAGTGATAAAAAAACATGGAGAAATATATATTATGGAACAATGTTTTGAGCGTTTAAAGCAAGACGAAGAAATCCAAGAAGGATGAGGTAATCTACAGATTAGAAATCGCGTTGCTTGTGAGATGCGGATACACTTGAGTACGAGTCGAGTACAGAAACAGGGTAATGTGCAACTATCGTGTGTACCCTGTTTAGTATGCAAAAAATAAAATATACGCCAGACGTTTTGGTTATCTCTTTCGTTCATCGTCTTTAATGGTTTGATATGTGTGAAGCAATGCAATCAAGTTTGTCTTTTTGAAGAAGAAAAAAACGGTTATATCAATCGTTTAGAAGCCACAGTACAAACTCATTTCATATGAGATTAATTAACGTTACCTCTCATCCCATTTCCTTCCGATCAAGGGTAAAGGTGGTTTAGTACAGCGTTTCCCATTACACTTCATACATAAGCACCTTTTTATTCAGAAAACGAATAAAGAAAGGGCTGCACAAGTAATATTCATAAAACAAGTATATAAACGAGGCAGCATAACCAGACTAACCAGTGGAATATGAGAAACCTGACAATGCTTCATTGTATGCAGTCGCAGTAAAATTATTAGCTACATGCCGCATGGCACCGCAAGTACTGCTGCTACTACATACATATATGTGCTGACCACTTTCCCTTTTTTTCTTTTTTGGCCTACATATTTTTCTTATTTAAGGCTCCAGGATGGACCTCTTTTTATGCATGAAAAGCAGTAAACGAGTAATTCACAATAGAAGGAAAATCCCTTTGATCACCAGCTTCTGCTTGTAATGCCATTGCCACCACTGACTGACTGACTGACTGAGTGTCCGTCGTCGACCGCTCTTTCATTTTCACTTTTTGTCCTTTTTCATTCACTCGTCATTATCGTCCTCAGCATCAGCACATCGTATATGCATCCTCTCTGCCATACACAGCCATACGTAATAAAATCCCACATATACGAGTATGCGTAAGTATTTTGTCATAAAACTGTCAACTAAACGCCAGCATGAGATCTAGCGAGAGATTCTAGTAAACCCTTTTTTTCATTTCGTGTGTCATTCGCTTTCAAGCTTGATCACGATCGCATAAGAGCCCAAGGATAAGCCTGCAATTAATGGAAAAATTCTTTCCTTTGTGGACCCACTATACAAACTACAAACAGAGATTTCGTTGAGAGCTGTGCATATTAATATGTAGTGAGCACAGTCGAAATGACTCGCAGCACTACTTCTATTATGCATGCATTCTAAAGGATTCTGTTTCAGCTACTCACGACGACGACGACGACATTATGAGAAACGGATCTCCTTTTTGCCTGACGGCAAGGCCACTTCCAACAAAGTAGCTTCTGTATTGACAGATATGCAGTCTAATGTTCTCGTGCAACCCACGGATAGGCAAAAGTTGGAGAGTAACATTGCAGCCGAGAGTGTGTGAAGGTGGCTGGGTATGATTTAATGAGCCTAATATTGCATCGATAAAGAAAGGTTCAATTATGTAGCTTTAGCTTTATGCACAGTTGTGTGAATACGAATTCCCGTTGGGATCAATATTCTAAATGCCACCTACAACAACTCATCATCGCACATGTCAATGGTTCACGATGACTAGACAGAAATTCCATGAAGTTGCAGTAAAGATGCTCCATACGTGATTGTGATCTAAAAAAGGGTTCCAGAACTTTACAATGCGAAAAGGCTAAAAAAACCGTTCTTGTACGTTTGATTGTAGAGGGGTGCTTTTTTTGCTGGATATATAATGCCCTCCAGTGACCTTGTTTCGTTTATTAAGCCCTCTCTCTCGTATCAGCGGAATGAAATGGTATGACATGATAATTAATGAGAATGCTTTTTGCCATGAGTTGGCTATCGATTCCATTATCAAATTATGGAGTCTTTAAGTGGATGCGTTGCATTCATCCAGAATATAAATTTTCTCCGAACATCTAGAACATATGGAAGTTATCAAGATGGCAATGTAAACGAATCATAGTGCACCATATAATGAGGAAAGTTGCTGAATTAGTAGAAACTGATGATAGTGGAGAGATACTTTATACGTGTACAAATTATGCTGCAGCGTAAAAGCCAAAAGCAAATGGATAATGATGATTTGATAACTGTAAAAATTATAAGAACACATACCTTCCATCCTGCTGATGAGTTAGAGTCGCCTTTATCTTTGAAATATGGGACGTTGGTGACCATCCAGTCGTAGATTTGACTCAGCGTAAGCCTCTTCTCAGGGCTTGAAGTAATAGCCTGCGTAATTAGGTCAGCATATGACAAGTTCCCCCAGGCGTTTCGTCTTGAGGAAGACTTTTTAGGTAGGAGGAGCCCACTGCTGCCCATCAACTGTTCCGTTGACGTTTGGTCAGGTGGACTGGCCAGCAGTTGATTCTGATGCTGATCGCCGACGCCATCACAAGGGCTGCTGTTGTTGTTATCTTCTGGACGCTGGCAAGGCCACGTGTTGGATCTTAGCCTTGTCTGGGGTTCGAAATCTGAATCGATTAAAGCAGATGTGATCGCGGAGGGATGTGGGGGGATTGCTACTACTGACGAGACTCCCGCACCACCTGCTGCTCCCATTTGTGGGGGTAATGTTTGTGGTGGAAAATCCATCGTATTTTTGGATTACTAAACAAGCTTGAGTGGCTAATAAGAGTTTTAATAGATTTCACTGGTTCAGGTAATTAATTTTGACTTAATCCCTCAACGAATTTCTTCTCTCACTGTTAGAAAACCTGATGATTAGATATTATCCCACCTCTTAATGTTCAAATATTACAAGCACTTTCATGAACTGTATCTAGTTAATTGAGAAAGTGACGAAAATGGACACTTGGAAATTTCTGTCAAAAAGTTATGTATCGTTTAAAAACTATGCTCCTCGTAAATACTTCAGACTTTAAATTTACTCAAATTCGGCTTCATAGTTAAATCTGGTCATTCCATAAGATTCGGATTAAGGTACTTTGCTTTTACGTTTTGCTTGGCACTCAGCGAATGTTTGATTGAGGTATGTGTGGCTTGTTTCTCTTCCTTCGCTAGTCTTTGTTTGAGGGAGCAGCATCCAAAAATTCTCTTCTCGGAAATGCCACTTGTAGCAGAAAAAAAAGTAAAAACTGCCGGGGATGGATAAAAGCTTACAACGCTAAAAATACATTTTTTCCGTTTAGAAACTATCCGTTTCAAAAAGCACCGGATATTTTACAAAATACTCATAAGTCTAATAATATTTTGAGATGAAGAAAAACTGATTTGAGAAAAGTAGCGAAAAAATTATACCCTCAAACGAAACTCAACTTTCTTTGAACTTGAGACTGACTTCCCATCAGTTATTTTTTTATTTTGTTACAGATTTTTGTTGATGTGGTTGAGCACCTAAGTTTGGTCCTGAGAATCTTTATGGTCACACGCTGTGTCCCGTAATAACGATTCAAGTTTTTGAAGTTTCTGAACACAAAGTCGTTGGAGCTGCAAAAAAAGTGAGTCTACTACACTTGTATGTATACGAAGTAGCAGAGAGTAATTAGAAAAGTTGAGAACAGCAGTGCAACAAATCGTTGTGGTTGTACCAGTTACACTTAATTGACTTCCCCACGTCCGAGGTGGTCACATTCATATTAGCACGACTGCTCGAATCATAAACGCTACTACCACCAGAAGAATTAATAGTCACAGTGAACGCGATCGTATCGAATTCGTCAACTTTATCGAAACAAGTAGTGTAAAACGGCTCACAACCCATTATTCAATTTTTTAATTCCTGTACAGACTGATGATCAGGTTCATAATGTACACGATATATCTGTCTGTCTGCTAACTTCTTGTCTTTCCGCATTCAACGTTTATAAAAGACATTTCATGCGTGTCATTACTTTTTCCCTCTTTATAGGACACATTAAACATCAATGTTAATTTTTCACAATGTCGATCAGAAATTGCAGGTTTCTTCCCGAGCTGGTAGTGTGTAAATGCACAGGATATTGTCCAATCTGAAATGCATAATAATCATAATTTTTAACTCTTAATGACATTATTACAGCAAGCGTTTCACGCTTCTCAGCAGTTAATGAACATAGATAACGCATATAATGATATTAAAAATCAAAGAGTAATCATTGTGTAGATAATTTGACTCTCTGCTAAATGATGCCTTGGCGTCGTCAGTTCTGTGGCATTAACACAGTTAAACGTGCAGGGTGCATTTATGCACTGCATGCACATTGAAAACGAATTGTGCACACGTCCTTTCTCTAATTTTCCTAGAATTCTGATACTTTTTGATGTACTTCATCTCTGTTTCTTTGAATGTTCACACATGAGAACTGGTATGTATCTCACCTGCAACTCATTGTACTTTTTTTTTACCTGCATCGTGCATTGTCTCTGGTGGTCTGTTGTGGTCATGTGCTCACACAATCTGTGCAATGTAATCATACAACAGTTGCAGCAGAGATTTGCCATTAACGTTGCTTTTTTATCGACGCGCTTTTACATGAACGTGTATATGGGATTCTGCTGTAGTGACGCCTGAAATTACAAACTAATCATTAGTATTGAACGATATAGGCAGCGCACCTGACTCTACCTAAGTAAATACATAATACGACAGCTAATTGTACTATGAGAGTTGCTGCAACAATGTAGCACATGTCATCTCAATTTCTCCTTTTGATTAGAAGAATGTCGCTGACAGAGTCAACTGGTGTGTACCTTAGAACAATAATTGACAACGGTATATACGTATAACCTTCACCACCAACCAACCCTTTGGAAGTGTAAAAAAAACTGTATAACCCACGTTTTCATTTTCATTTAAAAGCTTGTTCGCAAATATCTCACAATGCTGTACGCATGATAACGAGTGTGTGTGCATACCTATCGAGAAAAAAATCTTTGTATTCTTCAATCTATTAAAGCATTTATTACATGACAAGCCTCAATAGAATGTATTTTTAGCAGAGTTTATGAATGATGACAGGTACGTAATGCTAAGTGCTTTTTAAAGTTACTATAATTAACGACGCAGTGATATATTTTCCGAGACTCATCATGTGACTGCTATTACGTGTGAATTTGTTAATCGGAAAGGTGGTGCCGTGCTTTGGTTTGTGATAATTTTCAGGCTATAAACCAACGTCTTAATGAATGAATGCATAATACTGTTTACCATGAGTGTACTGTGAGATGCAAAGAAAAGCAAACAATTAGAAAGAAAACAGAGAACACAGATACACACGACGTATTAGCGCTAATGAAATTACCTTGGAAGGTCACCAAAATCTCAGGGAAAGTAGATCGGTCCTCGGGGCAAGCAAATTAGTACGCCCACTTTATTAATTCGGTTTCCCACAAAAAATGCGCACTTTTTCCCGATATCGCGTTCAATTTTCCCTCACACACAGTTCACATCTCCATTAAGCCAAATCCCAGAAAAAATTCAATCAGCAGAAAAAAAGGAATCCAGATGAAACTAGATAGGTATCGAGGAAAAAGGAGAGGACATCAGAGAAACACACTTCAAAGAGACAAGTTTACGCATACAACACAGTAAACTCTGCTGCTGCTATACTTTTTATTTGAATGATACTCTACACGAACTCGAGAGTCATAATATTGTTACTGATGACTGGGATGAAGCCGTGCCTAAAACAGTTTTAATAGCGTGCATATCGGTGGCGTTGTTGCCATTCGTTTAAGCAGTTCACTTTGTTGTGATGTCGAAACAGCACAAGTTGAATGAAGGACGTTCTCCAGCAGAAAGTTTTTTTATGTGTGCAATCGCATAGATGAATTATCATTACAAGCACCACCAAACCATCAAACTCGAAAAAAGAGGTTGATCCTCACAGAATCCACACACACACGGCAAAACTGCTGTTTAGCACACCACCAAAGAGTGTTCTGTAGTAGTGGCCAGCACAACTTTAAGAACTGGTTGTACTTTTAGTAAAAGCAGCGTAGTAATGGGGAAAAGCACATGTGAGAATGTCCACACTAAAGTTATTTCGCACACACAAATACAGTAAGAGCTCTTATTGTGTTTTACTCCCTCGTATGATTTATTACAGAAAAACGACTTTTGACAAAATATTGGTGATAAAACGGAAAATTTGGATCCGTATAATAGGAACGCACTACTCCGTTTGAGCAGAGAGGATGAAACGAAAAAGTCTCAATGAAACATGGGTAAAAAATTTGCAACAAGTGTCCATGTGTGTTTTTCAGATGGAAAAAAAATAATTCCGGGCGATTCCCTTATTTCTTACACAGCGCGATGATGTGTGTGTACTTAAAAAAGTATTCTCTTTCTCCACTAAAGCATGAGTTTATGCTGTTACACTTTCGTTGAGATATCCGATGATATTACTTTATGAGCATAATATTTTTCTGCGTGTTCACTACCACGATCAACCTGACTGGTCTTCAGCTTACCAACACCAGTTTCGCACTGACTTGCTGATGCACACTAGTGTGCCGCTATATTGCAGCAGCAAACTCACAAAACTTGCTTCCACCTCGCTCGCTTCTCTACTACCACTTTACTACAATGAATGTTCAGCTATCGAGGTAGTAGATTCAAGATCTTATACGCGGAGCTTGATAGTAGCTCTCTGAGCATTCGTACGTAGGTATATTTATGTGTATATAAACTAGTTTGCGTTTTCAAAAACTCCCAATGTTATAACCCTTTTCCCACATATGATGAGTGTGTCCGTATGCAAAGCGACTGCTTGAGACGGAAATGTCTATATATTATAAAGTGAAACAAGAAACTCTTTTCTTTCTAGCCTTACACACAGTTCTCTTTCCAGAGAGAGGAGCTGACTATGAGTAAGTGAGTTCAAAAGTAGATTTGAGTGGTGGAGTGCCGACGAAAAGGACACAAGAGCAAGTACGTACGTACTACTTTACTACGCAGCAAAACATGAACGTATCGTGCTGCTATGAGCAGATAATATTGGTAAATGCTATATGGAAATTGTAACGTTAATAATATTGCAGAGGCAGCGCAACAGCAGCAGCAGCGCAGCTTTTTGCCTTTTGCTATATAGTACCAAAACTATTTAATAGTAAAATGCAGTCGTCGTTATGTTAAATGATGGCGTTTGGTCCTCTAGTAGCAAGTCGCTCTACAGACACGACTCGGCAGCAGCGTACTTCTGCTAAATTGCATTTTAGTACTAGCAAATTGTACTGAAGTTAACAGTGGAGAGAGATGCAGGCTTATTCCATGCTGCACTACTGTAATAATAATGTAGATCATACGAAACGATAAGAAATTCTATGTATACGAAAATTCTTCTTACGAGAGCATTTTTTTTTTTCATCTGATACAGTTTAGCGAAATGATATTAAAATGTGGTAAATATATACACACGAAAGAAGATTCTTGACTCTCCAGCAGTTAGCCACCACACGATGTAATAGCGTTTTAGACTACACACGGCGAGCACACGGTGACTTTTTCCAATACACATATATATTCACACGATACTGCTGTGAATTCAATCGGGTAGCTGAAACTATACATACACTTTAGCAGGCAAATACACTATTATTGAATATTATTGACATTTAAGATAACTCGATAGAGAGCATATATAATAACGCATTGCGTGAATGCATTCGTTGGCTAGTATAGACCCAAACAAAAAGATCATATACATATAGGTACATACATCACACCACTTAAGTTCACCCACAGAAAACACATCATCATCTTTTCGCGAAACACATGCAAAAGTCTTGTGCATGATGGAGTGTCGTCAATGGGAGTAGTACATAGATTCTTGGTGGTTTTCCACTTTGTTCCTGAATTTACTACACACTCGCGTTAGTACACCCGCAAACATGGAGTGGATTCATGCAGCACATACCAGCAAAAATCAAGTGCACGAGAGGAGTACCTACATTATATGCGTTTGCAAACTGGCGAGTTTCGCTGAAGATCATATTAAAGAGCTAATAGCAAGTCAGCGAGTACAATCACATTTATTACATGACCCATGCTGTCTTATCGATATCTCTTATATAGGTGTGCTATTATTGCAGGGCTTTATTGGGGAGAGTGTTCGGTAAACGTGGTAAAAAAACGCCTTTTCAGCTGTGTTGTTGTTGGGCAGGACTCTATATTATCGTTTGAAAGAAGTCATCACTATCATCGTCGCACAGAGCACAGAAAATCGTGTATATGTGTTTTTTATAACAAAAAGTTAACCGCTGCACATGTATAGGTATCAACAATTTTTGCACACATGTGTGTAAATGATATACAGTGGATGCATAAAAAACTCGAAAACTTGTGTGAGTTCTGTTTGTATACAATTCTCAGAATATTGTGTACACGATGGCATTTTTCATGTGTGTAAAAATTGGACGAATATAGACACGGTTGAATGGTTAAAGCTATTTATTATTACATTATTTGGCCAATTATACTCGTACAAGTCAGTATAACTGTTGTGCTCAATATAACGTACGTGGACTCTATATAGGGATCTATATAAAAACTTCTCCCCATTTGTATCAAACTTTTTAATATAATTTTAATTCTCTTCGTACTAAATGCGCTTGATAATTGGCTAAAAGTTGGTAGTCAATAATGCGCAAAAATATATTCGTTTATTTTCCATACTCACTTTCTTGTCAGCAGCGGGATGTTGCGAAACTCTACTTCTAAATTTTTTTGAAAAATATACGAGACTATGCAATACAAGCACTCACATTGACACAAAACAATTGACCTGGACGTCTGAACCATGCGATTGGGATGATTAATATATTGAATTACAGGGGACAATTTTTGTCTCGTGTATATATGAATTTGCATAAAAATAACTTTGGCTCCATTCAGAAAATGATCAAATCTCATGATGGGAGGTAAATTATTTTAAACCCATGAAAGTAGATACTCCCAATAAACCAGTTAAAACTGCATCTTCTACTTTTGCCAGACTCGTTAGCTCGAACAAAGTGAAGAACAGTAGGGAAGGGCTTAAGTTATGCTCAGCATCAATTCGTGTTTTAAATCAACGCATAAATACACCGTGGTCTGTGGTCATGTTTGTTATTCTCGGTTGCAGAACCATTTCATTGCATACCCAGTCCTCTTCATCATTCAGAGATTCTATAATGTGCTCATTCTTCTGGTGAGACTAAAAATAAATCTATTTGATGGATAAAGTGTATCTGTGAAGCGAGTTTGCAGCGAGCTGCCACCGGTGTCTATTCATCCATATTTATGCAAACTGAATTATGTATAATTTTTATTGACAGAGCGTTGAGTTGAGAGCTGTTTGCCACTTCTAACTGGCTTTCTTATACCATGTCCAGGAGTTCAGATGAATAGCCGGTGTTCTGGAGTAAGCGGTATAAAAATTTTCCATGAGAGGGGAAAACAATGTGTACTATCACGTCAATGTGTCGTGCTACTAGGCTTTCTATGTAAATGCACAATTTAATTAGCATTCTAATTCGTTGATTGGCAGTGTACACTCGAAAAATTTACAAGAAGGTTATTAGCCGTGATAAGTACGAACACATGGATTTGCTGTACACATTTTTAATCAAAACGACATCAGTTCGTTGTATGATTGGAAGGAGGAGGAGCTGTCCCCAAAAAAAACATGACCAAGGATATTTTAACGGGGAGATAGTTGCGCTGAAAGATAAATTAGAAGGAGGGGATATTTTTATTTGTTGGGAGGCATGCTATTGGTATGATATTGTATGATACGCGAGTCATAATTTCTATTGCTGACCACAGACCCTCTTAATGATAATGACTACTACAGCGAACCCAACTTCATCTCAAGTGCATATGATTTTTTGATAACATTGATAACATAGTAGTTGCTCATCCTGATAAGGTACTAGATAAGCTAACCTGTGAGTTTCACTCTAAAAGGCACAGTTAAAAAGCCATGCACTCTATGAGAACGTTGCTGTTTTGAGTACACAAAAATCCTGTCCAATTATTCGTTCTTCCATTTATTAGCTTCTGGTTGTCTGCAATGTTTTTATTATTTCTATTATTGGTTATCGATATTTTTAGTATTTATCGCCATCTGTTTACCTGACACGCACTGCACTGTATCATACATGAATCATAGAGACAGATTTTTTTTTCCTGTGCAAAAAAGAAACTGCACAACTTGTTGCTAGCGACCTATCGTCCTGTGTCTCTGTGTCACACTTCTATCTTTACCTC
>JAQIXW010000328.1:0-34450 GCA_034700685.1 Willowsia buskii
GACCAAATCTGACGGACAGATGGTTTCCTTCATCCATCCATTTCATTTCATACATACTCCAGCTTTCATCCTTGCCACAACTTGCGTTAAAGATACATATTGCTTGAGTGAGCATGTATCGTGAACGAGAATGGTAATGGTATGTATAGAAAACAAGGACAATGGGAAACAAAAAAATACAAGGTCTTCATCTTCTAAAATTGCATTAAGAACAACAATATGAACAATATGTCTGGAATGACTATTAAAAGCATAAAATTGTTGGAAAACTTCGACAAAAGCTAAAGATTAATTCATTCTATTTTTATTCGACACAATGGATGAATTCGACGAGTGATGGCAAATGACAACTGAGGAGCTGATATTATTATCATCGAATTCTTGTCATATAACCTTCATGTATCCAACTCTTTGTGAGAATGAGCTGTCCTGCTTTTTTTAAACAAAGCATTACGTTTCTAGTCACAACACCCATCTTCCGCAACATCGTCATAAGCTTTTAAGCATGACCTTGTGCCAGTTGCGATACTTTTTTTCCCTCGAATATCAAAAACACTGGATCAGCTTTAAAGATGAAGTTATGGTGTGGGGTACTTAAGTCAACAGAGAAACTGCTCTTGTGTATCGAGAAAAGTATAGCAGATTGAAAAGAATGCGCAAAAACGGTCAACTTTCTTCCTGATTGTGTTCTAAGTAAATAAGAAATCGTAGAACGAAGAGAAAAGTCCAGAAAAAGCATTATTTTTCTCTTTCTATAATTACAAATACCACATCTTGAGCCTTGTCAGCAGACAAAACACAAGCAAGTATTTTCTCCAGCGATACATCTGACTTTTAATTACAGCTAGTAGCAAAATGAACCGGATCATGATGTTGATGATCATTCTCTAAGAATGTGATTTTTTGTCATTCCATCCTGGTATGATCATTGATTTTTCTCGGTGGTAGGATAACATGCTGGTTGATCATTATCGCAACGATGTTGATCGTCATCATCAAATAATACAAAAGCATGTATTGTTTGACTTTTTTCTTAGACAAGTAGTACGCTAAATATATAAAAGACGAGGACAATGATGGCGAGCGAACAAACAGCAAACAAAAAAAACTTGTTTGCTCAATTCGCCGTCATCAGCAAGCAAGGAATAGTGAATTGGAGTGGAATATTGTAAGAAAACCTAGCAACGACAAGGAAAAGAAAGAGATTGAAATTTTGGTTTGCCCATTTGTTGGCTTCCACAGTTGCATCGTTATTATCAAGATATTGTGTCGCAGTGAAAAGAGTAGTTGAGCCACAAACACATTGCCAAGCTGTGATCATACTTATTGTCATTATTTATGCCTTCCACTTTCGATTTTCAAATCGTTTCCGAAATGGAAGAAAAAACCGGAGAGAGCAATTTCTGCTCAGATTCATGTGAGCACATATACGTGTGTGCATTATGCATATTAGGAGGAAGCTTGAATAAAGTATAGCTTGTTACGAAAGTTTGATGCTTGTAACTTATTTTTCCCAAACGAAAAGTAGGTAACATGTCACAAAAACAGAGAAAACAAGCAAACAAACAACGGTAAAATATCTCGGAAATAAACGCTTCTCTAGTGACTACGTATTCTTATAGTGGTGCATCGTTCATTCTTCTTTCTTCTAGCCTTTTTCTTACAGCCACTACATTTTTCTTGTAACATCGCCGTACACGAAGGATATGATGCATGAGTCTCTATGGGCTTGAGCAGAATAAGTTAACAATATACAAGTGCTGCTTCTTAAAATACACATACAGGAGCGCATACTAAAGTTTAAAATGTTGTTGCTGCAAATCGGTGGAGGTGGTTGTTCCTTTCTAATTTAAGTTTTCAAAGCGAGTAGAGCAATGTTGTTATTTGCATCTTATCAAACTAATTGTCAATTGTAATACTGACGAAGAAAATGTACAAGATTTCTTTCAGAGTGGGGGCGACATCTTTATTTCAATAAAAATTTGACAAGTTGTCCACTGACGTGCTATAGCGGGTTCTATCTCAAAAATATTCTGGCACTTAAAATGCGGCTTCGTGGAGATACATAATATTATTCACAATTTGCACAATTTATTAATACAATTTAAAGGATATTTAATTTTAAAGAGGAACAAACAATTTGTGAATGCGCAAGATTGACAGATGACTATATTTTGTAAGGTGTACACATTTTAACTTGAGGTTAACGACAAAGGAAACGATTTTGTCGGTCAAACTTACACAGTATTCTCAATTTAACGGATAATGCCAAATATACCAAGTTGTTACTCAGTTAAAAGCACGGTTCTCTACATCATCGCAAAGTTCGTGTTAAAATTTTAATTTGGAAAGTTTGTATGTAACGAGCGCATTATTTTGCTACAATTAGTTTTGTTTTAATTCAATGCAAGCACAAACTACGAACGCCTATTTCTATTCATTAAATTTTAATGAGTACAAACAGAAGGGTTGAGTGACGAGATGATGTTGACGGCAGCTAAACAACGGAAACAGAATCAGAGAAGAGAGGAGAGAAAGGGATGTCATGACAATATTCTGACACTTTACATACATTTTCTCTGACTGTGATATAGCCTGCCTTGCCGCCATTTCGATTCCCTTGTCTCATCCCTATCATCATCGTTAGATCCGAGATAATGAGGAAATCATTAAATAGCTTGGCATCCACCAAAAACATGCAATTAAAATTTGTTCATGTGAGTAATTCATTCGGATTTCTGAATTTTTCGTCCTGTGCCTCAGAGAGTTCCCAGTGGAAAGTAAGTGTCCTCATTGTCTTCATTTCTTCAGAAAGACGCATGTATCCCACCTACCTACCCATTAGCTGCGCTAATTTTGTTGCCGTGTTGTCACTCTCAGTTTTTGCAAGAACAGCGACAGTAGCATTTTGAGGATATTCAGAGTGAAATGACAATGAGGGCATAAGGGCATGTGATCTTGTGGGGAACTAGTGGATGGATGGCGGGAAGTGCCGAAAAGCAAAATTAAATTTCCTGCGTGAGATGATGAATGAAATGATGACGACGATGATGACAACATAATCAAGTTTCTCTAGTCTGCTCTGCAAAGTGTAATCTGCAAGTTGTTGCGTGAAACCTTTTACAGATCATTAATGATGATAACAAAGTGCAGAAACATGCACAAACAACCAGCTTGTGTAAATTCATTGACACATATCAACTAATTTTTTTTATCAAGTGAAGGTAAGGTTGTTAATACTTGCAAATCACATATCGGATGAATCGTGTGACGTGTGTGGTTAGTCAATACAAACACCACACGCTGAGGAAAGAGATGAGATGATTTTTGTAAAAGCCGAAACGGGAAGGATTTGAGAGAAGCCAAGGATACTCAAGTGAAAGGTAAATGGTGGAAGCAAACACATTAAGATATTCTATTTGATCTCCTTCGTGTGTGTGCCTGTTTGATGTCATGGCATGCCATAAGTCGGATTGTTATTTATGTGTGCTTATGCCGAAAATAAAAGCTCTAAAGCATCTAAAACCTCTTTTTCTTCCATTCTATCGATTATTTCATCTCTATTAATTTCGATTCCTTGTATCTATAATATTTTATATATTTATTATCTAGCTCCCTGACACGTCTTTTTGTATGAGAGAAAAAAATAATCCAAATCCGCCATTTACTATCTTCATCGCAAGTCGCCACAAAAGAGGCAAATTTATGTCAAAGCTTAAAAATAAATATAAACAAATGGATGGCAATAGAGAAAATAACTCAAGTGTGAATGAATCTTGTTCGATTTGTTAGCACCACCGTCAAATCAAAAACTAAAAAAAAACATCAAACCATCAGCTTCCACCATAGCTTTTTCTACAAACTCACGATCACGATACGATCAGTGCAAAGTAGCAAATAAATAAATATCTACACTCCACTTGTTTTCTTCCCCTTCGCTGCTGTCTACTTTTCAATTGTTTTCTCTAAATGCAACGACAACCAACCACTAAAAAATTCACACAGACGACACCATTATCATCCGCATGATATGATCATTTTCTGCAGCCTTTCTTGAGGTCTGAATCTTTTACTTCCACACTTGACTTGATTGTCGTCATGTTGTGCCAATGCCAGTCACTGTATTTATATCTGCCTTAAAGAAAAATGTATATCGGCCCATTTTTTATTTGACAAAACTATTCCTCTCGCACTCTCCTTTCTATCTCTCTTATTCCCTCTGTCCGTCTGCCTCTTTGAAACGTCAGAAGAAAAAAAGAAACCAATATTGAAAATCGTGTGACTGGTATTGGTGTGCGGCGATGAAAGAAGTCGAAAAAGAAAAGAAGAATAGCAAAATGATCAGATTTTTCAGTTCACCGGGAAAGAGGCAGAATGAATGCGCCAAAATACCAATGTGCGCTCTCTGTCTACGCTGCTCACTCCTTTCCCACAAAATAAAGAAGAACGTGCTCAAGTATCAGAGAATAAGACAGAGTCAAGTTAAAATAAGAAGGAGCTGATGCACAAGTTGGAACAAAATCATCATCAGCCCACCACCACCACCACGATTCTCATCACGATCATCATTCTGGTCGTGTTCTTAACAAACTTGATACGGAAAGAAGGAAATAGTAAAAAGCTTTCTTTATAATAATAATGATGTTAATAATAACAATAATAACAGGTCAGCAAGGATTTTTCTCAGTGTTTGTTTGTTTTCTTAGGATTTTTGTGTGTATACCTTGTTTTTATTATTATCCACTTTCTTGCATTATTATGTATCATTCCAACAATATATTGTTTTAAAGGAGGCGAGAGAGAAAGAGAGCGCGCGAGAGAATGAGGTAGCGGCTAAATGTAGCGTATCTAGCTATTTTTTAAATAAATAAATCTGTTCTGCACGATTTTCAAAGAAAAGAGAGGATACATGAAAAGGAAAGAGACGTGTAATAATACGTATTTATGTGATGTGTTGCTCTAGGACAGGCCATATAACGACGAGTGTACCCACTAATATTTACTTATTTTACCTTGTTATTATTATTATGATGATGATCATTACCCCTTTTTATTTTCTTTGTTGCAAGTGAGCCAGAGAAAGTTGATGATAAATTGGTGTGAGCAGTAGAAAGTAGTAGTGTGGCATGTGTGTACACTAGCGGGCTGCTCATTACTGTGTACCTCAGTATTTTTTTTACTTGCTCGATAACGACATCAAATAAAGACCTTTCCCTCTTCTTTATGGCCTCTCTCGCTCGTTTTTAAAAATAACATGGAAATAACATCACTATTATTGCTCTCTCTCTCTCTTGCATTTATGATTTGCAAGAAAACAGTCAAATATTTAGACAACTTGTGGGAATAAAACGGTTTGCATGAGTTGTGATTATTAAAAACCTTAAACTTACCTTAACTATTTTGTGATCAAACACTTCGTAATTTCCCAGAGGGTTTCTAAATATTAAAGAATTTTTTAATGCTGGATATGTATTTTAATATTCTCGGAAGATGGAAAATCCCCTTTTCCAATTAATGGATATGATAAAACATTGGAACACAACACTTTCCTAAAAAACGTATTATGTTCTAGAAAATAAAACACTATTTTTACACCTTAAGATTTTCTAGGTTAGTTTTACCTATCAATATGATATTATTCTTTGAAATCAATTTTTGTCCTATATTTTATGCATTCGTTGACAGGTGATGTTTTATTTCCTTTGCTACAACCAGTTCCAACCCCACGACAAAAGCAAATTTGTGTCGTTTGCCGCCTCTTTGCCGTGTTCATCATTGTTCCTGATTTGTAATATTTCTGAAAATAAAATCCTCTCACGCAACGTCAGACATATATCACGTCATTTCACGTTAGATTACACGACACCATTCACAAGATAAAACAACGAAAAAAAACGGCATAGCCAATCTCATCAACAACCGTTGCCACAACTTGTGCTACTGTCATAGCACCCACACAACTATGTATAGTTTCACTCCTACAACAAACCACGAGACTCAAGAGTGAAAGAAGGAATTTTACGTGTACAATTTTTTCCCTCTTCTACTTTTCCAGTCGTCTGCACATTACGGTGCCGACTCGCTCACTTGCTCACAATCAGTCAGTCAATCAATGCAAATTTTTTTTCCATGTATATTGGGTCGGAACTCGGAACACCAGAGTGTGTATATCACAATCCTCCGAGAAAATGCTCAAATTAGAAGAAATGAAGGGGAAATCACTTTTTTTTTGCTTTTGTCTGCTACCTCTAGTAGAACTACTGTTTCGATGCTGGAAAACTTTGTCATGTATATTTTTTCAGGAAACAAAGTTGAAGGAAGAGAAGAAGAAAAGTAAGTTGTGTGGGAAGGCAAATAAACTTTTTTTCTTCTTCTTTTTTACACTTGCGTGATTTTGATCGAAGAGGTGCTTCTGTCATCCGCCCCCTTTTCTCTCTTATACTTCATGTCTATTATACAGCTTTTATTATTATTATTACTATTTATATTTATTTTGGTATTAGCATAAAAGTATTTAACTTGTCTCTGAGAGTGTCGTTGTGTCACACCAGAAGAGTGTGCTCATTCAGTGGAAAAATGCATAGTTTTTTTTTCACTTGTACTTTGTTAATCGAAGGAGGAGGTCTGTTCTAAAAGTAGGCTTTTGACTACTTTCCTCTATGTTTTGGTTTTAGTTTCTTCTTGTCTATTTGGACCCACTAAGAACGTCACAGTCACTCGCAGGAGCAGCACCACCACCACCACTACTATCAAAACAACCACTACTGGAGCCAAAAGAAGCTGTAATAATAGTAACAGCTACAACAACAGCAACAACCCCACCTCCTCATCTTCTTCTTCATCTCCAGAGAAGTCCTCAACAACAACTGACATTCACACTACACAAACATCACCCACAATGACATCATCCTGACATGTCACTTGCATCATTATCATATTTTCCATTTGCATATATGAGAGATAGATAATATGTAATCTTCCATGGAAGAGTGAGGCCAGCAGCAGGAGTGCGGGGGAGAGTATAAGAAAATATTATGTTACGTTGCTACCTCCTCTTTCTTACGTTAACGCTTACATTTCCTGAGCAGAAAAGAGGCTCAAGCCTCAATTCTCTTTCACACCAACTCTCTCAGTCTCTTTGTAACTCTTCTTTTCTGTAGCAACGTCACAACAGTCACAAAGAAGAGGAAAACTTTTTTTACTTTATTTCTGTTCACTCCTCCTTTCGTCCCTGCAACTTGTTCTTACTCCTATTCTTTTTTTTTCTCTTCCTTCCGTTCTTGCAATACTTTTTTGTTGAGTTTTCCTTTTCTCTCTTTTCCTCTCTCCTTTTTTCCACAAAAATAGCAACTTGTCAAAATTAGTGAACAACAAGCAGGATATCTGCTAATCAGCAGGGCTCTCACTGGGTGACGTTCATATAACGTATGGCTCTAGAGAGGACAACACGCTGTCATAGAGGAAAAGCGCGTTAGCACACTACCTCTCCAATTTCTCGGTTCACTGAGTATCTAGTCATGAATCACTTTCGTCATCTTCATCCAATATTGCATTTTCCATTTCTCCTTTCAATTTGATAGGAATTGTTTTGATGGTGAGGAGCAAGCGTAAATATAATAAATGACATGACCGGTAACTTGTTCTGACAATTACTTCGTGAAAAAATGTACTGCCTTCATTAATTATAATTATTGAGAGAAGGAAAGATATAATGAGGAGGAAGCAATTGTTTATTTCACTGCTGTGGATAATGATGACAGTGATCCTCTGAAAATACAAGTAAATAAGCACGAGCAACTACTCAATTTCCGCTTCATTGGGGACACAAGCACTCTGGCAATTATTCCTTTTGTCTGTTTTCCCTATCATCGGAGAGATGAAAGAGACACATCATCTCTTTCAAAGTTATGTATTCATTCATCCTAAATTAGCTGTTGGTCACCCTTTACAACAGATAATAGTCCAAACCGAAATGCCGCTGCTGGTAGATTGCCTCCTTTTATTATTGGTTTTTTTTCCTCCGCAGAATCGCTCACTACACTACCCTCTCCGCACTGCAGACTGGAGAGAGCACTGCCACTGTAACAAAAAAACCACCTTCACCACCACATTTCTTGCTGTAAAAACAGGGGAAACTTTATGGTACCTATAAAGATTTACACACATTTCCCCAAAAATGTTTTAACAGGTTGCCCTTTTCTCCGGTTTTCCTCCTCTCTCAATATCATTTTCCTGATTTTTCACTCATTATCCTCCGAGGTGGAAATAGTTTGACGTTTAATGAAGGTAATAAAATATCTAATTGGAGAATTTAATGATGTCAGAAAAAATTGAATATGAGTTGACTTTGTCAGATAATCTCTGTTAATTTTGCAGCTATCTTTAATTTGTTTTCCAGGTTTAGTTTACGAAATGTGTCCTTTCCTTAATAGACTTGTTTAATTGTGGACAACCAAAAATGTCTTTCAAATTATGATTATTATGGCGATCATAGTGATTCGGATGACAACAACTGAAAAAATATCAAAATGATGGTGATGCTCTCATGATGCTCGTGCTGTTTACAGGTTCGTAGCGAAATCGCGACTAGGACGATACACTTTTTCCCCAGCATGCTTCACACACACACACATACACACACACTCGCATTCACCTTCGCTTCTCTTCTCATCCAATATTGCATTGCATAGTATTGCATACTACAAGTTCCACACACAGCGTTCTCTCTGTAGATAGCTTGATGATAACTAGATAGACTCTTTTCTCTCTGGCATAGCCAGCACGTTCACAGCAAAAAGGAACGGTGGTAGTGTTGCTGTGCTGTATTACTGCACACAAGTAAGTAGTTTTTAGTGTGGGATTCCGTATTGTTCAGCAGAGTGCCTTATTATTTTGCTCTGCGAAAATTTTAAGCTTGGCAGGGAAATAGCGAGAGAGCCAGAGAGAGAGAGAGAGAGGGAGAGAGAGAATGCTAAACTTAAAGGAAAAGCAAAACGGTGACGAGACAAGGGAGTCGGAGAGAGAGGGAGAGAGAGAGAGGATGGTGAAGATGCAAAAAAGTCCACACACACCAAAACCATCAAACTCAAACGAAGCCAAGCCAAAACCACCACATTCACAGCAGCACTAGCAAAAAAAATAATACACATACTCTGAAAGAGACTCAGAGACAGAGGAGAAGCAGGCAAGCAAAGAAGCAATAATATTGGAGCTTTTCTCGGTTGAAAGAAGAGAGAAGTTCTCAGGAGTAGAAGAAGCAAGCAAGCAGTGGAGAGAAAAAAAGAGACACGAGAAAACTTATATTTTCCCATCATCTTTTGCCTCTTATTTTTGCAACAGTGTGAGAGTGTGTGTTAATATGACTCACATACATATAGTTTCTCCCCCGTGTACGATACACACACACTCACACATCATGAAATATATACAGAATGAGTGGAAGAAAGAGAAGGAAAAAATAGTATTGGCTTGCTTCTTTTTTTCTCACATGGCAATAATAATGGCAAATGCGGCATATTGGCAGTTTTTTCTTGCTCTCTCTCTTTGCCTTTCTGAGTGACTGTCACATTCGCTCTAGCTCTGTCACTGCGTTTACGATGCAGGCATGCATGCACAAGAACAAATGACATAAATACATCTACTAAGATATAGATGGAGAGGGAGAGTACAACCGACAACATGCATTTTTTGATAGTCTCTACATCGTTACTACACTTGCTAGTTTCTCTTATGAATGCTTTTTTCAGCTTGAACTAGAAAAAAAAGTGTATAGCAATAAAGAGAAATAGTAGACGAAATAAAAATAAGGTAATGGCAAAGTGTGGCAGTGATACAAAATCTTGCATATTTTAGCATCAAGTCATAAGGTTACAATTATGGTGCAACACTACGACATCCTACTCTCTATGTGTAGGTACGAATCTACACAGCGTGAGTGCTATAAACAGGCCCTTGTACTCTGATTTTCCGATCTGATCTGCTAAACGGCGGTAGTTATTTCCTTCCTGTTTTTTTCTCTTGGTCGGATATTTAGCTTTTGTACGACAAAATACACGAAGTCAGTACTCCTGCTACTTTTTTTCGTGCAATTACATAAAAACTTGCATACAACATAGTTTTTATATGTAAGTTCTATTTTTTCTGAAAATCGGTTTGCACGTAGACGATATTCACTTATGTAATATTATAATGTATATGATATCATTATACTCGTAAAAGAGAAGTTCAACTCTCCAACTATGCATTTTTCGCCAACAATTTTTGCTCATACTTTGGGTTATGCACCAAACGAGATTCCTCATCGTCGTCCTCATCATGTCTTCATCTTAAATATAAACAGAAGAAAAAACCAAATAGTCATTTGAATGTAGTCAGAACAGTTGCTTGTATGTATTATTATTATTGTTATCATCATCCTGCCAGCTAGTTTGTACAAACTGGCCCAATGAAATATATAATAAAAATAGTCATAATAGCAAAAAAATAGAGACGACAATCGGCGCTGAATATTAAATTGCAAATTGCCTCCTTGGAACAACGACATTCTTTTAGAATCGCCAATTATTTTTTCTAAACTTTTTATTCTCTTTTCCTTCATGTTCATAATAGAAACGCTGTTGACTGCTCATAAGTAGAGGATACATTTAAACACTAAGAAATGGAGAAATCTCATAATCACATCCTGTCACCAGCATCACCAATCATCATAGTGATGTTGACGACGACGATAAGAGAAAATGATAAGATGCGACAAGGTATCAAGTTCAGGTGGCACGAAGCATTCTTTACTTCCACTATAATATGCTGTTCTCTTGCTGTTGACTTGTGTTTATTTTCTTGCCATCTAACATGAAATTACAACATTCCTCAGTTTAGCAACAATATTATCATTTCTAACGTCAGAGCAACTTCACCTCCATTTTCGTCGTCATAACTTCAACTTCAACACACTCAACTTCTTGTCTCGTCTGTCGCGTATGTCTTTAATTTCGCAAGTTGGGGTGCGTGCCACCAAACTTCCACTCGCAACCCTACCAGCCAAGAAGACTACAAAAGATTAAGAATTCTATGCATATAGAAATTTAGTTGGAGGAAAGCGTACACGAACTGTGTGTCGATGGCCCACATTTATGAACGTCAGTGAAGATCGAGTGGGGTTTTAGCCTGTGTGAAAAGGTTCATGTTGAAAGTTGGCTTTGGCTCCTTTCAAACAATCAATGAGTTAATCCGAAATTCTCTTGAAAACGGAACGCTGTTAAATACACTGTATGCTGAGATTAATACTGCATATCCCAACAATTCACACGTCTTTGATGATGACTAAAACGTGTGTGCGCTGGTAGGTCCGCTGTTTTTGGAGCGAGCAGTTGCTTAGTCCTTGTGTTCATCTTTGGATTTCTCCTTTCCACTTTTGCTTCTATTTCCACAGGATTTAAGATCATTATAAAGTCAATGATAGTGAGAGGTGCTTAAACACTGGCTAAAATATCAATGCATAAATTGCGTCCGTGAAATTTCAATGTTGTTTCTTGTAAAAAATACATTAGCCAACCCATATATAAATACATACGAAGTTAGTCTTTTCGCAATGTATCGATTGAAGAAGGCAGCTTTATTTCTCAAATCACTTCAACAGGCAAAAGTCTTACCTGTCCCAGAATTGTCCTCTCTCAAAATTACTAACAAAAGCTGAACCAATTCCTTGGCTTGATTTGGGTTTTATACGTCTGGTTTAGCAGCAGTGGTAGTTTCTGGTAAGCGGTTCTGATGGTGATGTGTGGTAGCATCATCCCACTAAAATCTCGCTACATTACCTTGTCTGTAACTACCTGACAACCTTATAGCATGCGTTACCTTTCCGAGAGAAAGTGGAGACTAAAAATCTAGTATCTTCCCTTCTGTCACAGTATTCCTCTCGGTGTTGGGAAAATTAACTGGCTCTTCTGCTCTCCTCCCTCCCATACCCTAATGAACCAAAATCTAAAATTGGTTGTGTGCACGTCTTTCTCTCCCTCTCTGTTTATCTTCCTTATAATCACTATCGGTCTATCGCTTAGTTTCTGTCTCTCTGTCAGATTTTCGCAGACAGAAAGTAAATGGCAGAGAAGCGGAGGGAAGGAAGGCTGACGAAGACAAGAAGCTGCTTGCAACAAACAATAATAATAACAGCACTAGTCCGTGCTCTATGTGTCATGTCACTTTTCATTTGCTGCAAAATCGTAATGAACGCTATAATGGAACGAGAGGAAGCAACGTAGATGATTCAGCGTTGCATCACCTCCGGCAGCTTCCAATTTCAGAAACAAGATGGAAACAATTCTAATGCTGCTGCTACCGATGATGATGATGATGAGGCAGAAAATGTGTGTGAGATTAGAAACATGAAGTTAGTTACTCTTCAACAAGCACAAAAATTTGGGTTTGGGGAGTAAGTATATGATAGAGAGACCCGAAGAAGACTAGATAGTGACTAGAGCAGCTACTGTCCAACGGGGAATTAAAATCATTCCAAGTTCAACGTCATTTTATTTCCTCTCAACTCACACATCAATCTACTAACCAAACAAGTGCTTATTTACTCACATAAAATAGACGCCCTGCACTCATTCATATTGTTATTAAGCAAGAGGCCATACAAATACTAGAGCAACATCATCATCAACAACTCAGACACACTCTGAGAGAGGATCTAGTCACTTTCCTCTGCGGAGAAAATCTCGACAAAATGGAATGCACACATTCCTCTCCTCTCAGAATTGTGCCCTGCTATCATTTCTTTCAAGTAAAATATGTGGAGCTGCTAATACTTCGGATTGTAATGTTCGTACTCAAATTTTCGTTATTTTATGGTGCCGCACCCCACCTTCATGTATGAGAAGAGAAAAATTTAACAGGAATAAAATGTGTTTATTAGCTTCACGTCTGGAGAGTCTGAAGAGAATAATATATGGATTGCACGTTTCCCGTCCCCATAGTCTCCAGTCGTAATGTAGCAACATGAGCAGTGGCAGAGTAGCAAGTAGCGAAAGAGAAATAGAGAGATAGAGAAAGAAAAACTGATTCAACTGAAATTATATCTTTTCCATGGTTTCCCAACCTCAGCTCAACTAAGCAAGCTACTTACTTACTTTACTTACTTAGGCACACTTCACCACCTGCCTGTCTAATAAAATAAAATAGAAAAAGGGAATGGAAGGCACACATTTTCACTCCCTTCTCCTCCCTCGCTTTTGACGAAACAAAGTGCAAAGGAGAAAATCTTTCTGATACATTTACAGATTTTCTCTCGTCTACCCTCCCTTCTCTACATCTCATTCACTCTTTTCCACTTTCTCACTAAAAACTAGAGGAGCCTCGCTTTTTTTCCTGCATTTGTATTTAGTGGCGGTAGAAAAAAATGGAAAGTAAAGCTGACGAGAGGAAAAAGCATGAGTTCCTCTTGTTGCTTTCTCCCTCTTTCACTTCAGCCTGCTTTCTCTTTTTCCCAGAGAAAGTCAAAAAGAGTGAGTGAGTGAAGAAGAGATTAAATTTGTTCGCTCATTCGTTGTGTCATCACCATCATCGCACAACGTGATGTGGTTGTTGCGTTATGTGAATCTCTATAGTTACTTTTCAAAGTTCACTGATACACTGCTGCTGACTATCTCTCTTTTTTCTCTCGTTCAAAAAAAGTATTTATTTTATAATGGATCTCCAACTCCTTCCTTTTTATCTATGTATAAATTGCGACACTCAAATGTAAAATCTGATCAAGATGGAAGCATGTATGTGTTTATAGTTACTTTACGAGGAGTGAACTCACCCATACGCATGTAAAATAGGATATGAGATAGAGAAATGTCAACTTTCTCTATTCATTCACTTACAAAACACGAAAAAGTGGTACATACGTAACCAATTTTTTATGTGCGTTTAGATATTTTCCATCCATAGACTGTCTCTCCCAGGTCGCTCTGGGCGGAAAGTGAAATGATGATAATGATGAGTTTTCTCTTTCTCTCTCACTTTCTGTCTCACTCTTCAAATGTTTGCCTCGCTACTTTTCTGCCGTTGGGATGGAAAGGAATATTATGTGAGTTGCTGGTAGCAAAATACATTTTTAGGACAACAAGATGGAACAAAAATCCCTTTTCCAGATATGTATCATTATTAAATAAACATTCAAAAAGTATGCACTAGTTTTCTTCCTATGATTGCTCTATGTATCATGCGCTGTACATGGTGTTGATCAAAACGACAAGTTTTGATGATGATGAGTGATGATGATAAGATGATGGTATAGTATTTAGATGCGTTGCTTCCGCTAATCTTTATTTAGACTGGTAGTGGCTTGTCAGGAGGGGAAAATTAAGCTAGTGGAGAAAACAGCAGCTAAATATATTGCAACAATCTTGTTTGGAAAAAAATATTCAGGTACTTTGGGGAAGGAAATAAGCTGTCTACATTTTTCTCCGAGGAAAGAAAGTCGTAGTCCAAACATTAGCATTTAAAGGCATACTAAATGTATATGCAAGTGAGTAAAGCCAAATACATAAATGTTGATAACAGACTGCGACACATTTATCCACCTGCCTTGATCATTTGCAGTTGGTAATCATTAGTTAGCTTTGAAGGAATTGGTGTGACATAAAATGAAGCAAAGGCGAGAAGGATTATGATCCCACCCAGAGATCGTCGCAGCATTGTTTCATTTTAAGTATACATAAGTTGTACGGATGGTATTTAAGGCTGAACCAAAGTCATCTCAAGACAGTAGCGCAATGGAAGTACACTGTTCGCCTGTTTATTATCTATGCAAACGATGAAGACGATGATAATGCTGATGTTATTAATTCTCAGTTTTTTCCCTGCTTATATTTTTCCTAGTAGAAGGGATCATCTCCACTCACCTCTCTTCACTCACTCTCCTTCTGCCAGACTATCTCACTCGAGTTGCTGAATAATAATAATAATCGTCAAGAGAAATAAGAGAAGAGTGCTGCTGCTGTTCACGATGATGATGGTGGTTGAGCTCTGCTCTGTGTTTCAGAGAGGAATACGGAAGGATGATATAAAGCACAACTAGTGCAGACTATGATGCCCAAAAGTGCACTGCTTTCGCTGACGTTCATGTATGCTAGTTCTTTTGAGTGAAAGCTAAAATAAAAACTTAGATAGATGGAGAGACAGGCGCATGAATATTTCTCTTTTCTTTCTGCCTTTCTTTCTCCTTTTTCCTTTTCCAACTATTTCGCTGGAGAGAAGATTACTGGGAATCAACAAGAGTCATCATCATCCTCTGGAAATAAGAGGGATGTTGGTGATGAGAAGGACTACGAAAAAGTTAAATTTTATTCGTATTCCCATCCCAAGGCAGCTACTCTTTCTTCAATTCAATTTGTTACTTTTTCTTCTTCTCCCATTTAGCAAGAAAGCATGTTAAAACTGTAATAATCAGAAGGTATTATTGCGTTTTCTCTCTTATTTTCTATTTTCTTCCCTGGAACAAAACAAGAAAATAGAGATGGAATTTTCTACATGCATAGGTATATATGCATGTATGGATGTTTTAGTGCTCTTATTTGCCTATTCGTATTCCCAGTTCCTGTTGCAAAAGCTGAGAACTCCTTTAGTGGCAACAACTACATGCATCGGCAATGGTGAGATGATGACAGCTTTGTCAAAAACATTTTTTCTGTCATATACAGCAGTGCATATGGATTTTTTTTTTCAATTTCGCGTCCACTGGGAATAAAAATCTGTTGCTTTTCATGTGTCAATAAATGGCATTTGAATATCATTGCAGGGCTAAATGTTATTATTATTATAACTGCATATTGCAAATTTTGCAATCACTGCAGATATTCATGGTTCATTACGTAGGTTTAAAACTGCAAGTTTTCAGAACACATAGAAAGGTTCTATCGCAAGTGCTAGTGCCTTCATACATTTTGTCTGTATGAAAAAAATATTGCTGATCATGCGACCGCTTGTGTTTAGGAATGTCTACCGATAGCATAGCTTTTCTCTCAGCTGCTCGGAAATTCTCAAAGAGAAAATCGCCTTTCAACTTTTACAGTCTAAAGCTTCAAGCATACAAAGCCAATCCAGATGACGGCCACACTGCTAAACTGAAAAGAATATCTTCGGCTTTGTCTTTTTCACAATTTTCATTTTAAGGTCAAATAAAATCAAATTGGTTTCACTATATGTGTTCTCGGATGGTGAAGAAACCATGTATAAAAATAAAAATTTAAACTTATTGAAAATCATAGAACTTCACTTGTGATCAGTGTTGGTTTTCAAACTCCGATATAAGGAATGGAAGGCCTTTGGTCTTTGCTGAAAACATCAGCTCATATGAGTACATTAATCATAAAACACATTTTTGCTGCAAGTAAAAATTTAATTAGAAAATTATAAATCCGTAAATATTGTATAAACATTTATATTTAACGTTGTTCTAATGACAACGGAAGAACTGTAAAAAAAACTTGAGGCAAATCATGACTGCTGAGAAGAACCGTCAAAAACAAATTGGTTTGATTTGCCTTGTGGGGCATTATGATGAAAAACAAGGCCAAAATCATGACTTTTTAGTGTGCAAAAATTTCATACCAAAAACTGATTTTTTTCTCTCGAACCGCGTCAAAAATGGAAAGCCTCTTTTTTATGGCTAACTTTGGTAGAGATGTACGACTAGATCATTGTCATCATCATCTTGGAATAGGGTTTCGCGTGGGATGATGGAAAAAGAAGACAGCAGGCTAAAAGGCAATTTCTATTTTATTATTATTTTTTATCATAGCAATGTACATACATTTTTACAGAGTTTTGTTCCGCATCCGCTTTTTTACAGCTTTTTATAGTGTGCAGCAGAACGTCAAGGAAAGAAAAAAGGAGGGTTTTGTTCTTTCTTTTCTCCTCATGATGTCATCTTATAACCATGCATGTCGTCATGTAACTCCATCCGTTATTTTTTTTCTGAAAGTAGCCTCACCATATAAGAAAATGAAAATAAAGGTGATGGTTTTGCTAGCGTGTTGAATGTGCTCATATACTAAAGACTGTACTAAAGTGGAACCATAAATGAGAAAAGTTGTCCTTGTCATTTCTCTAGTGTGATATAAATTGGTGTGATGCATGCAATGCAACCACAAAATACAACAATAATAGCGTCACTGTCCTTTCTCGTAGCACCAGTCCTCACCCCAAAACATAGTGTAAAACTGGTGGTAAAGAAAAAACTACCTAATAATGATGTGTATTAAAAGTGTTGTGCACAAGGAAGTCGGTGGCAGTATTGACCACACAGTAGTCAGTCAATACCAGAAATGTAAGTTGAAAGAGGACACCAAGTCAGGAGACAAATATTATATCTCAGCTCAGGCAACGACCATGATGACGTTGATTTTTTTTATCATGATAGCTATATGAAGAAAACTAGTGGTTGATGATTAGATTAGCATGGGTAAAAAAACTTTCTAGTGAAAGGAAATTCCAAAAATAGGCGGATTCCAATTTTCGTTTAGCTTGCAGTTGCTCCTCTTTTCTCATGAGAGGAAAAGGATGTGCGTAAAAACAAAAGGGAACCCATCTGCTTGTCTGATCCAATAAAAATGCAAACTCTTCGTTTCTAATCGACATTTTTAGTTTCTCTTCATGATAGCCGCGATCATTATCATCACCACCTTCACCATAATATTCTAGTGCGTATCTTTTCCTTCGTTTTTTCCATTTTCGTGATAATCGTAAGCTAAAAGAATAACAAGAAATGGGAAGAATACACATTAAATTTTTACACAAGATTTTATACTTACCTATTACACAAGTGGAACAATAAAATACACCTAAATCTCTTATTTTCTCCCCTCGTTTTTGAAGCCTAAAAAATAAAGAAAAGCAAGCGAACTCGAAGAGATTTATTAACGGTGTGTTTATTTATGAATGCGTATATCCTTTCTGCTCGAACACTGAAACATCCGTTATTTCTCTGCGTATAATAACTTATAAGTCACTACTGACTACTACCACCCACCCAGCCGCAGTCTTCGTCCGTTTTCTCCTTTCTTTGTATCATCTTCTCTAACAGCAGCAGCAGTAGCAGTCAGATAAAAAAAATGCTGTTCTCACGATCCACACATAAATATAGATACACACCACTAAAATTTGTGTATGTTTCTAGACAACCTGTGTGATAATATTTTTCCAGACCGATTATTTTCTTCCTTTTGCATTGTCTACGAGTACTGGTGCGCTGTTGGGCAATATGTTACAGGATGAAATACACGAAATATTGAGCCATTTTTTCTCTCGTTTTCCTCCTTCTTTCATTCTCCTAATATTAATATTATTATGTTTTTCCCTTTCTCTTGAGGCGAAGCACGTGCCTTTTCCATCGTTTTCAGGCAACACTAACCCTTTTTATTATTTCAGAAAACTGAAAGCTGGAAAAAAAATCTTTCAGTTGAACAGACATAAATACATAATAACATCACCTTTCCACCGGCAACATCCATTATTTATTTACCATTGACCATGTACGTTGTACAATAAACTCTCCTCTAATTTTATTTATTTTCGATTAATTAGTGGATTATTGAATACATGCATGCCCACACAGTGTTTTGGCTCTGTTCCGTCTACTTTCTTCCAGTATATTATTTCGTTCAGAGTATATTCATTTTTCTGTACCTAGTTGGCTTGCTGCAAAATATCACGTTCCTCGAAAGATGATACAGTCAGACTATGACTCGCATGCTTTCCTCCTCTAATCCCCTAGAATACTGCTCTCCGTCTACCACTCATTTTGCTTCCTCTGTACTGAAGTAACTAAAGCATGAAGAAGGAAGGAAAGACGAAAAAATAGTAGTGACAGTCAACTTTTATGTGCCATTTCATTCGCAATAATAGTTTAAAATATGACCACTTATTCAATTCCCTCGTATTTCGTATTATAATATGTTCATATCATGTAGCCTTATTATTAGAGGCAGCTGCAGTGCAGCAATTTTGATGATATGACGGCGTTGTAGACCGAGGAAGACAAAGAGTAGCGTATTAATAGGTAAATGTGAGTATTTTCTTCATATCAGTGTTTCGTTATATTTTTTCTTCATTCAAAAGTACGCTGTGGATTACGGAGTGAGTGGTTTGGCTATTTTCAGCTTACAGGATGGGCTAATATTTAAAACCCTCACACATATGCTCACATTCAACTTTGTTCTGGTATCTGCACTTTGTTCGCAATGTTTGATGGTGAATGGCAGGCACATACAAGCTTCTACTTACTTTGTATGCAATCGGCATTCCATTAAGATTCATTCATTTGTTTCCTCTCTTTCCTTTGTCTCTCGTGATTCCACCGTGTCCTTACACTTTCTTTCCTTTCCATCTTGCTAACTCGTCATTACTTAATTGTCGAAGGTAAAACAAATGCAAATCGATGGTTTTATCCGAGTATTTACTAGACTTAATTTTTTATGCCATGCCACCTCTCTCGGATACAGCGTGTTTTTTTTGAAAATCTCAGTTAAATGAGATGGTTGACATTGTGATACATTCTGGTTGACATGGCTTTGTTGTTTGCAGAAATGAAAATGCATTTTGCGTATAATCATGACGACTCTCTTAGAACGGTTTCTTTTTCAATAGCAACTTGCTCTTCAGGACATATAGATAATAGATTAGGGCGACTTGGGGCAACGAGGTTATGATGATCATCTTCGTATGATAATATAGAGCTGGTTGGGAAAGCAAGTGAGCAAACATGCAAAGCAATAGTAGTGCCACGACATTCTTCACACTGAGGATACATAGATGCGGTGTTTCTTTTTTTTTTTGAAAAAGTACATAGAGCCAGGTCCTTTGTATTCTTTATTTTGTCTCTTTCTATATTTAACTGTGTCATCGAGGAACAACACAGATGAAGTTTGCAGTGCAGAGGTGGTATACGTAAAACATTTCACTGACTGATTGCATGCGACGCGACTAGAGAGAGTAAGAAAGAGAGGGAGAGAAAGATTGTGTGAAAAAATACAGACTACTGTGATGATTTGCATTCTTTGTCTCTCTCCTTTTCTTTTGCTTGTTTGCTAACGTTTCTGCAGAACTGTCACTACTCCTATTTTCCTCCAAATATTTCTAGCTTCTCTTGTTACCCGACTCTTGCTCCGCACAAATTACCTTTTTCTTAAGCCATTTCTGGTATTTATAGTGGAAGGTAAAGAAGATATACTTCTGCAAAATTTGTTTGCTGTCCGTCGAGTATCTTTATGCCGTATTTCTGGCGAAGATTTCATTGGTATACGTACAAAAACACTAAGCTACGGAATTGGAAACAATTGAGATTAATATTACAAACATTTATAATTTTCGAAACATATTTTGTGAAATTGGTAATTAACTTGGAGAGAATCCCATAATATTCAAGGAGCTCTAGTCGCTACTTACACAGTCTGGTTTGAGCACTATAGTGGACAAGTTTTTATTTTGACGTTTTGTGTTTTGTGGCTTTTGGACGATAAAAAGCATCCACAGTTTTTCTGCATACGAGCAACATGACTTACGTAGTTGTAATGGTGACAAATATTTCAAAATAACAGCCTCTTAGATTCATGCTCATTCGTCATGGAACAAAGTTCGCAACCATATTTCTTTCGGGAGCATTTTAACTACATAACAAGTTGCAGCACACGCCTTTTAGTCGACGTGACACCAGAGACAATAAATTCTGTGAATATGCATCGAGGATAGAACTTTGGACGTTAAATATATTGCAATGTGTGTACAGCACATGACAAAAACAATTTGACTTTTCAAATGCCTTCGTTTCTTAGAGTGTTTAAAAGAACAGCTAAGCAAATAAAAAGGTCATAATCGAAATGGGTGTAGATAAATTAAAGATTTTTGAACGCATATGTTAGCTAAGGGGAATGTCACATATGATGAATACCATTTAGATAAGATTTATCCCGATCCCACTACATGATCTTTAAATTTTCGAAAATCCAATATCATCGATTGTGCTCATCGTTATCGTTAGCATTTGGACATGAGTATGGACCCTCAACAGTCAAGACTACAGTCCCACGGTTCTTCAGATTGGCTAAAAACGTTAACTTTTAAACTTTCAATTTGCTTCCGATGTTTTTGTTATTAATATAAAATTATGGTTGCTGATGATTATTTCATCGTCTTCATTCAGTTTATATGTATATCAGAATGTGTCAAACTAATTGTATCAATGCAAAATAAAAATGATAATAACATCAGTCAATGGTAAGTAATTTAAATACATCACACATGTTCGTTTATTTTTCTTGTAAGCAGCGAAAGAGAAATCGTCATCAACAGTTATAGAGATTCGTTTACATTTTTCAACAATTTTATGATTTTGCAATGTTTAGTGTTGACACGCGCTTTGAGGCCAACGATATTTGTCTTTTGTGTATAATATGTTGGTAATTATTTTAAATTTTATAATATTTCACATTCCAATGCACCTTTTCGAAATCAGCATTGTTGTCAAATTTTTAGCTTTTTTGTACATATCATCCATTACATTTCAACAAATATGTAAAACGAGCAATCTAATTAGGTAAACAGAAGATTGTCTTGGAATCGAATTTTTAGTAAGAATCAACGTTTTTACTCGCGCATCCAAACAGAATACTAAATAAGGGGCGCGGATTAATATTTAAATTATTAGTATTCAATGTAAAATATGATAGTATATAGACTTACATAGACACTTTCACACATTTTATAAATCTTATAATCAATTAAATATTTTACAGGGCCTATAATAATAATATTAATAACAGAAACATTCATACTTATCGTCAGAATGTACAAAGCAAGCAAAATCAGCTACTTTTGCATCATTTCGATTATGATGTCTATAGCATAATATTTTGCACACGTTAATACGAACATTCAACATTATTCTGCAATAAATTTTTGCTTATAATGTTTCTGTATTTGTTCTAAATATAACAAATTTATAAATCGATAGTCTATGCCTAGGTAACTTTAAACAGCCTAGTTTGCTTTCTAAACAAAATTAAGTCAGTTTCATACTGTTGACAGAGTTGTGATTAAATAAATCGTTTCATTAATTGCTATGTACATGGAAAACGATAGTTACGACTTTAAAGCTAAATCAGAGATTTGGTCAAGTATTAAACAGACTGGAACCATAGTATGTTTTACATGCAACAAAGAATTTCTTTTCTTGCTTTCCATAATATTACATAAATCTACAATCAACACCAAACACAATCTTAATGATCAGTTAAGTATTACTGCACACCTACATAGTTTTATTTGTCATAGCAGCCATTGTAAGCCTTCAAACTCACGTCGGACTCCTTTCTTATATATTATAGAATTAAAGGTATTTCTAATTCATTGTTTAGTTGGGATCAAATGTTAATCGTTTGTATTAATAATGTGTTATTTAATTAGTTTTTTTTAGCATTTTGACACACCATGCTACCATATTAACAAAACTTGACAAGTTGGCAACGTAAGAGAAAACAACATCAACAAAGTGAATACTACTACGCTTATGCATATCTTTAGTATAAATAGACTATATGGAATTGCCTTGGAAGGTACATCATGTAGTGAAAGTAACATTAACATGTTTTACTCGACTAATTACTGATAGGATTACAAAATAGTATGGCGTGGCATAATGTGCTCTCTACAAGAACTCTTCGACCCATCTTTTTCTTGTCATTCTCAGGTTCTAGCATGCTACTTAGAATCTTTAATAATAACAGCTTTAAACAGAATACAAATAGTAAAGTGTCATTACTATTTAATAATAGAAGTATTTGTATTTCTTAATTTTATAACAGTCTCTTTAAAAGTGCAAATCCGAGCCGTGACTGTCAGCCAACGCGAGAGGTGACATTGAAACAAAGTCTTCATGAGATGAGGATGACACCACAGACGCCTGGTCAGCAGATTTTACTCCACCAGTTGAACTACTCCCACTACCAGCACTGCTGCTGCTGCCTCCACCCAGTACAAAGTTTTGTAAAGATGGGAATCTCTTCTTGTCATTTGAAGTTAGTGACGAAATGTGATTGAAACAGCAAGGCTGTGAAATCTCGCTTTTCTTTGGCTTCACAAATTTCGACTTGATAGAAGACTTCGAGCTGCTCTTATCCTTTTTCCCTTTGGATTTGAATTTCGAGCCGGACAAGCTAATATTTGCAAAGTCGGATGTAAGTTTTTCCACCCTTTGGTAAAACAGCTCTGCGCACTCTTCGTCATCAAAGCTAAGTCCTATGATTTTGGTATGGTCTGTGGACAAGTGCATTGTGTGAAATGTATGAGATCCTTCCATCACTTTGTAGCTGCTGAGATTGTCAATGACATCTTTCCACAAAGCAAGACCGGAACCTAGCTCTGCTAGGACGATTTGAATACGACGCTTATCTCGGGACTTGGTTTCTCCAAGATCCAAGAGTAATACGGGAACGCCTGTGTACTTCAGGATCCATTCGCCCTCAGGGGAGGATGCAGAAGCAGAGGAAGTTGACTGACCAGAGTATGAACTATTGTGTTGATTAGACAGAGATGAATTTGGCCTTGAGATGAAGTTTGACTTGCGCATACAGTACAAGTTTGCTAAGCAGTCAGCGACAAAAATTGAGGTTTTCCGCCCCATCAGAGCGTACTCAATTTTCATATGGTCCTTCTCAGATATGCGAGTAGGGGTTTCAATCCCGCTGTCATTTGCTTCTAGAATGGAACCCTCGTCAGGACTGGAGGAACTCCTTCCCGTGTTAGGAACTGCATAAGGATCAGGATCAGAGGCTGAACAAGATGAGGATGTCGCCTGTGAGACCGAAGAGTAGCCTTCGCTACCGGTGCAACTGGAATCAGATATTGGGCCTGGGATAATGATCCCACTACCACTACCTCGGCTGCTTCCACTCCCAGCGGACACTTCGCATTCTTCCCCTGCGCTGCTTCCAGTTCTATGAAATCCATCGTAGTCCGGTTCAGGAATGATGAAGTCGCCATCAATGTCTATTTCCCCTGTGCCCGTGCTCGAGGCACTCACACTGACTGAACCTGATCTATGATGTGACCGTCGACTAGAAGCTTCCCCACTAGCGCCACCTACGCTTCGACTACTTTTCAAGGTTGCACTTCGATGAACTTTGGATGATGATGCGCCATTGTAGGAAGACAGTGCTTCCTCATAGAGACTCCTTCCTCCCGCACTTCTTATCTCCATTTGACCGAATGCGTCACGCACATCCGCATCCTCATCGTCCTCCTCCTCATCCTCTACACCAACCCCATCATCTTCAGGATCCATTTGGTTTGCTTCCGATGACGTGTAAAACGAAAACATTTGACTGTTGCGGTGACTCGCGCATGATTTGTTTGGCAGAAAGGGATCGTTAACTTTTATCCTGTACTCGTCAATCGTACTCACTTTGTACGGATTTGGGTCATCCTGGTAGCGTGACTTGTCTGCGACATTCCCATTATTATTGTTGCCACCGCTACCACCTATCCCATACACTTTTGGTGGTGGAATCGGCTTTTTCTGCTGCATGAAAGTGGAGAAGTTTGTTTTGGGCATGTATGAATTGGCCAGCAGGTTTACATTGCTGGAGGCCCCACTTAAAACAGGATGATGATTAAATGTGCCACCATTAACTCCACCTCCCTTGGAAAATGTGTCCAAATGTGGGGTGGAAGTATAGTGGCGAAGATAGCCCGGTGATGATCCCTCCCTTCTATCCTCCATCATCACATGTCTTCCTGACATTTTTTCAAAAGTGAAAAATACTAAATTTCTTCTTTTGACGATTTCTGTCTTCACTTCCAAAAACTTCGATCACCTCACATTATTGATTGTTAGGCACTGTTCCTGCGCTTTTCGTCTTTTCCAAATTTACACATGCAAAGCAACCACATGCATACACACATCAACTAGCTGCCATACAAGAGGTACCGTTTCTTTAAATAAAAGTTTCATGCACTCTACTTTCTCATGTCTTTCTTCGCCTATCACAGTCTTATCTAAGGTTTGCTCATATCACCATCACATCACTTGGTTGGTACTTGCTCTTTTTTTATTTCTACACACTCAGATCACACACTCGAATCACTATTCAGTTCGGAATCGGAGTCAAACAGCTTAATATATACAAAGCAGCAAAGAAAAAGAGAAAAATATGCTGCAGCAAAAAAAAATTTTTTTTATCCTTGCTTGATTCTCTTTTCAATAGTATGGAAACGGTTGGATGCGTCTTTTTTCGTCAATAAAAAAATTCTTACTGTTGTTATATATCTTTACAGAGATTTTCTTCCTTACTAGTCGTCCTCTTCTTTTACACGTCCGTACAACTTGGCGCGATTAGCGGACGCCTTGAACTTTGTGCAAACTTAAAACATACACGCACACACAATCTGCTGACTTTGTAGGAAGTTTTACAATATTTTCTTACTATATTCTAGCCTTTTAAATATTATTATTTTCTTTAGAAGAAAAGCTCCCTCAATTGAATAAACGTACGCCAGTAACAAGAGTAAACTCTACGCTATGCTTAACATGTTGTTGTTCCTGTTCATTCGTTGTTGTTTTTTCAATGGAATACAACCGTAACACGCTCTGTTTGTTTTTATGAGTGCAGAGAAATAAAATAATATTCATAAATTTATAGAGAAAAAAGTCTAAAAATACTCCCGTAGTTAGAAACACTTCATAATATTTTGTTCATATAAGTTCTTAACAATTCAGAGGGCAAATATATAAACTCAAAGAGGAAACTACAAAACACTTTAATTCATTAAAAACCTACCAATGTGTTTTTTATATATTTTTGAAAGCATAAAGTTACAATGTATTTTTTTGCTTAGGCAAAGTTGCAAGGTCGAAAGAGAAGGATGATATATAGTGTTCAAAAAATAACGTGTAGTCTTTCCCGTTCGTAGGAGAAACGCGCTTAGCTCCACTCGACGAGTTAATCTTAAATCTTTTGCTTGTCTCCTTTTACAGTTTGCTGCTCTACTCGCTCCCGCAACAACAAAGACGGAAGCAGCTCGACCAATCTTTTCACTTTACTGACTCAGATAATAAATAGTATATATTTTCTCGGCTCGAAGTAGAAACTTTGAAGTCGTAAAAAAGAAGAAAGGGTCAAGGTTACAATGGGATGAATCCCCAGGAGTACGGTACTGTAATTCGGGATGTTTTCTTTCAGTTGAATATTCAACAACATACGCAATACGGCTTTCCTGTAGATTCAAAAGATTGAACAATAATCAACTCAAACTTTCAACTTACTATTGTATAAAATTGCCATTCAATTATTTTTTTGAAATTGCTATTATGCAATATCAGGACGCGGAAATGTAGTCTGAACTGAATATTATTTGCGTACCTGAAGGGATGATACCGTATTTAGACTTCTTGGTTGGGTTGTTGAAAATAATAGGCCTCCTCCTTCTTTACACGTGAATATAATGCCGCTGTGGCTTTTTGAACGGTGGTGATTGGTGATGTATATTGCCTTTAATTCCTTTTATTCTTCAGAGTAGATAAATTGGTCGCAAATTGGAGTAAGTTAGCTCCTACGTGCGCCTGATGCTCCTTGCTAAATCTGTAATCATAAAAAGAATAAAGTTCTGATCAATCCTTGCAAAACCAAAGTTAATCAAGCAGTACATGCATAATATATATTTTTTGCACAAGGGGAACAAAGTACACAGATAGCTTCTTCATCTTTATATTTATGTCGTTCCTAATGAAAAACTGTTGTATGCACTAAAATGCACAAAATATTCTTCCCCACTTGAACTATTTTCTAATATTGGACAAAAAAAATAATGTGTGTAATCTCCATAAAGCAGTGTTTTTTTCTTAACCAAATACCTACTCCACTTGAGGCTTAATAAGGCAAGAAAAATTACAATAAAAACGAAGAGCTATTTTTTCGCTGTATGAAAATCACGCTAGATATTCTACGATGCATTACTTGCATTCACCACAGCACGCACTTGATGAGTTTCAAAATACGTTTTCAATTCATGAGCCAGATAGATAACTAACAAGCTATAATAGTATTATCTATTTACAGCAAAAAATATGATGATAAAGATACTAATACATTTGTAATATTTCGTGAAGTCTCGCCATCGTCACAGGTCACTACCTCTTTTCTAGATTTTAAAAATGCACAAAAAAACAGTGCACGGTAGAACCGGGTCTCGACGGAGGTTTTGTCTGCAGTTACAAAAACGCATTCTTGGAGCGCACACTATCTAGCATACCGTTCAGCTATAGTTAAACCCATTGTGGTTTTCAATTTGAATTTTAACTCTAGCTTATTTGTAAAGTCAATCAAATGCATATTATGATATAACACAATCAAGAAAGATTTTCAGGCTAAACCCGACAAAATGATGGACTGACGACAAAATTAGCAAAATTGAATTGTGTGCAATGCTTTGAGTAGTAATCTGTCTAATTGCCATGTACATACTTGATTTACTCAATAAGCTGATGTACATTAATGCAACTTTCTGTCAGTATATTCTAGAGTTCTTCTTCAAACCAATGAATTATAAGATCTAACGATAAACTTTTTGTTGAAGATAAAAAACATATATGCACCATGCACCTTTGTTTCACTGGTTGAATTATTATTATTATTATGATCAGTTTTGCACTCATTTGGGCCTCAACTTTAACGGTAAATATGCACTATTCAACTTTTTGCGAAAACCATTTTTTGGTATGAATGCAAAAAATAATCATTCTGCTTGCCTCACAGAATATTGGATGACATAATATTGTACATGCTTTGGCAGCCAACGATTTTGTAGTTCTACTGAGGTAAGTGGCCAAAAATTAGGTTGACATTTTTTGTCTCAACCTTAAAATAACTCGAAACCGAAAGAACTTATAGATAAATCGGATTTTCTTATTTATTACGGAAGAAGTATGCGCCATTGAATTTACTGTAATGCTAGTTGCTCAACTTTTGTCTTGCATTAATTAATGTAAAGTTATGTTATGACAAATATTGGTTTGGTAATTCATACAACTAAAATTAACTAAGAATACATCAATATCCACTTCATTAGATTAGCAACAAAGGTGGATGTAATAGTTAAAAAAATAGTCGTGAGAGCTGAAAACGGAAATTTTGGATAAGAAAAATTAAACTCATGATATTATGGAATGCAGCAAAAACCTTGAGAATATCATCAAAACAAAATATTGTCATTCTCATTTACTTCTGTTCCGACTCACTTTTTATCGCAGCAAGCAATGTGTCAAAGTGTGCTACAATCAAATAAAAATACTCCAAACATATATTTAACTTCGAGAAGATAGTCATGAAATCATGACAAAAGGAGGAGTTAACTCTCAAACAAAAATAAACATATGCACGTTAAAATTTCGATAAAAATAAGGATATAAGTAATATGACAGTATGACAGTATATGGAATAAAATTAATGTTTTTTAAACGTGTCAAGCGACAAGACAAAGACCCATTTTTATGACTTTGCTGGCATGTGTGTACAATTGATTCAACAAGTAAGTGGAAAACAGGGAAAATATTTATCGTCATAGGATATTTTACTACGCTACGCTTCACTCACTAAAATAAGTAAAGTATGTACATAGTATGTATTCTTCCAACCTGGGTAGCGTTTAAAATATGTATGTGCAACCATTACCATATGCAATTTTAATATCCAAAGCTCTATTTTATTACAGTAAGTAATCGCAGATATCTATTATGTTAATGTCTTTCAAAAAGATAATCTGCAAAGTCAGAGGAAAAGTGACATTGAAATTATAGCTTGTATTATTTTCATTTTAAGAATAAAATGCGTTGTTGTTATTACCATTATTACTGTTATCACTTTGATTATAACACTCTCTGCAGTTGCGATAGCAGTGAATCATTGGTAAACACGATAATAATACCAAGAAGCAGACATTTCGAACCCTCAAGACGTTTTTGTATTGTTATGGTAAAACTCGAAACGACATAATATTCATAAAAGAATAAGCTTCAAACGATTTCAAATTTTTTAGCGACAATTGAAAGCTGCTTGTGTGCTCTCGTGTAATGACATAGCCAACCAAACAGCTTAAACAGCATGATTGTCCCCGTCATTAGAATAGATGATGAGCAGAGAGATGACACCAGTGTTCGTTATACTTGTTGGTGGTGAGAACGTGATCTTGTCTAGGACAAGTTTAACAAGTGAAGCCAACAACAGTGAGGAAGATTAAGACGAGAAGTCAATAATATAATCGTGTTTTGTAAGATTTAATTACTCTTACATGGAGCGGAGGTCACCTTTATAAGTTGGTGTGGTAATCAAGAAAAGACTAATTTCTATTCACACACAAAACACATGATATGAAAATATTATGACGAGTTCAATTTATCGTTTCGTTTCTTCTCATCGAGATCAGTTTAAAAAGTACGACCACCTACTATCACTTCCACTGTTCCCCTCCGCCATTGTAATTATTCTTCGTGGAAGACACCTTGAGATCAATCAAATCATAAAAGTAGGACTTTGTAACGACTGTGTTGCCGTTTCGTTTTTATTGTCACTGTGCTATTATTACAATTAGAGAAATTAAGATGATGAGGATGAGATGATGCGTGTGGCAAAGGAAAAACGTGATGGAGGTGGCTAGAATGCGTTGCGTAGGAACCCAAGAGTATTTTCAAAGCGAGAGGCCGCTCAAGAATGAAATGAAAGCAAAAATATTTGCAAGGTGATACCTGCTTTGTGTTACCGTTACTTTTTCTTTCTTTCAAAATTTTGCAGCATCCTTTGACGTTAAGAGGCTTGCTACCGGTAATTAAAATTGTTGTTTGTATGGGATTCAGTGTTGTAATTAGTTGATTGACAAAAGCAATGAAAATTTGTGGATATTGTCATTTTTATTGTTCTCTTACGAAATAAGCCATGCTAGTTAATTCGCATTGTTCTCGAAGGCATATCGGGATTTGCGACGATGACAAAACTACAAAAAAAAAATGAAATAATGCCCTTTCTTGGAAGTTAAAAGGGTTGCAAATAATACACTGCAACAATGTCATAATTCTTCTCTATGTGCTTGTTATTATGAGGTTACAACGAGGATTTATCGTTGAGTGATCCTATTTTAGGCTGAATGCGAAAATGCCAAGTCACCTAGTGCCACAACTACGCTTATTTGTCAATTCTAAGACATTACATGTGCCTCCGCCCCCACATGACTTTTTTCGCATTATTATTGTCATTCTGCTTGCTTTACGCCATTTGTCACCAGTCACTTCTTAAATACTCGTTAAATCCTAACTCTATGCTGTATAATTTCGAAAATCCTTTCGTTTTCGAAATGTGCTATTCAAAGTCAACTAATTTTCTCAAATTTGTTCCCATCACCCTTTTAAATTAACAATGTGTGTAAATTGTATGGAAGATAAAAACATACGAAGTCGAAGTTACAAAATCAATTACAAAAAGCTCGAAAAGAAACATTATTGAATTACCAGCACTAGTGTTATGTCCTCAAAGATATTGTGTACCTTGAAAAAAATAACAATTACATATCTGCGGACGTTTTTTTTCTACTGGAAACTCTAATGTAACGTGACGAACTAACTTGAAAGTTGAAAAAATAAAGCCAACAAAATAATCACAATAGCCACGACTGAATAATATGTGATGTCCAATCCCTTCTAAAAAAATATTTGCAAGTCACTAGCATCATAGCCAGACAGGAGAGACACTATGAAAAACATTAAAAAATGTTTCTCTTCATCCGCAAGACACAAGAGTAGTGGCATCTCTGCTAAATGGACATAATATGCTGTCACTGTCACGACAACGCGTGATCCACTACAAATTCTCCATCCACCATGCCTTCTGCCTGTTGAAGGGCACCAACACGGTGGCAGTAGCGCAAATATATTTTTTTACCACTTTTTCGTAATTATCTCCCGTGAAGATGGGATGACAATGAGGACGAGTGATTATTGTTGGTAGTGATGAAGTCCCTAAAATTAATGCAATTGGGATATTTAAAATAAATAAAAATCATGCATATTTGCTTCTACCTTATCTTTGAAAACGCATACATGCACCTATATTTTTCCTATTGTCATCGACTTCTTTAGCAATTTTTCATACACACAATTAACAATGGCAACAAAGCAGATTCTCTCTTCAAAGTATCACCTTGATCCACTGACCGACCACAACACAACACGCAAACCGCACGGAATTACATCTTTCATACATACGCTATGGTATGCAACAAGGTTTCTGTAACACTCTTTCTCTGACACGTTACAGTTCCAACAAAAATTTCAAATGGTCACAGGCATAGTAATTATGCACTTCTTACCAAATTATCAATAATAGCGGTCCCAAGAGAATGCGTCATGTTCAACGTATTGATGGGCAATGAACTGGAGCTCACTAGTTTGTCAGCCTTTTAAACAAACCCAATGTTGATGCTTTGTTTTTCTAGTGCTAACTTATAAATTACGAGCAGGAGTCGATGAAAACTGACCACAACTCGTTATCCCATCCAGAAGGCTTAAATGAACAGAACACGAAAGCTCACCGCTCGAATCGATGGAGCTCGGCTTATATAACGATAAAAACTTTGCAGAAAATTGTTCCTAGTCTCTTTTATCAAACTGCTGTGAAATGCTCTTAAAATCGGTACATTAAGTTTCACGGCTAAATGGGTAATAACGGTCAAATTCATATGAGATGGATCACCCGGGGCTTTAATGGGAAGTGTCAACAGTTCTATAAACTTTTATCGTTCTACGAACGAATATCGAGAATTCTTCCTTGTCAACAAGATTTATCTCCAGTTTTTGTGCAAATTTGCTAAGAAAGGTCAATATTTCTATTAAAGCATCACAGGCAATGGACATAACCGCTATATGAACACGTTCTAATATTTACCACCTCTGCCATCATTGATGATGGGATGTGGTGCCAAATCAATTTTGCATAAAATTGACCTCCTACACAAAAAGAGCCCATTGTTTTACCAGTCCCACGTAAACTCGCAATTACCCAGATTGCAAAAATATCACTCTTTTCAGCCAACTGCCACAAAACTGTATGCAGTAGGAACTAACCCAATTCATGCTGCACTCTGTTCACACAAGCGAAAATTGATTGCTTTCCAAATGCTGACATTTGACTATGCAAATATTTACCATGCTTGCGTTCGGAGAAGAGACCGAGATAAAGTAGAACAAAAGATAAAATATATATCGATAAAATCAAAGCTTAGGAAGTAAGCTGTCACGGCGATACACTGATGCTACAGTCCTTGGACAACATTATTGCCAGAAAGGGCAACAGAACCTTCTCTAATAACTACGTAAACAAATCATTGCTTTTTGCACTTACTGTTTTTCAAATGATAGATGACAAAATGAATATTATAAAAGATTCCAAATGTGTCTCCATTATATAAGTTCCATTTTCATAATAGTTTCCCCAAAATTCGAGATAAACACACTCTCAATCACTTTAACTGCATTATCAGTCATTTATTGTCCGACTACCAAATAAGGATAATATAAAAACAAAGGCACAAGGTTAATTTTCACTCAAAGTTGCTAACAATCATTCCCTGCCACTATTTCCACGAAAATAGAAAGGAAAAAGCTCACTTCAAATCACAATCTAGTATAGGTCAGATGAGAAGTGAAAGAAAGCAACACCAAACTTCTTGGAAGTCTTTCCAGTCATTAAACACACTGAACACACAAAATGACATTGAGAACCTTATTAAATCCAGTTTGTTCAAACCGCGTCACACGAACTAGAAAAACCGCATACGAAGAACAAAAATGATACAAAAATGTGAGTCAGGTCACGTATAAGACGAAAAATGTCCCTCTCAATAAATTAAGAAATCATGATTTTCAGCTCTTCTGAATTCCACGGTACGCTACTTCTCACTCAACGCTCGTCTTGTCAAAGACTGACTTGACTCGTATCCTTACTCCTGGATAAAATGAAATAACTACGTAGAACTAAAGGTATACATGTAACCAGCCACATTCCACATCAAACAAATCTCGTATTCAGCTTCACCGCTGCTTCATTATCAACAAGTCAATAAATAAATACAAGATGAAATCTTTGGCGACATTTAACCCTTAATGATAATGTACTTATTAAACATGAAAACGTAAGTTGAGACCTCTTCACGAATACAAACTCTTGCAATTATACCAGCAAGCAACCGCACTCCACTTGAGAGAGGATGTCATCAAAGACTAAAATGAAGAAGCATGAATGAGTTGATAAGTTTAAGATGTGTAAGGATGACGGTGATGATTCATCGCTACTACTAATATCATCGTCATCATCACATAATCGCATCACTGCTCAAAAACAACCAAACCACGCTACCTAACCTAACCATGGTGCAAGTTTCACGTGTAAGCAATAATAAACTGGTATATATGGTGTATGTAATGCAATGTTATGGAATTATTTCAGACATAAAACTTTAAAAGATGCATCACCATCATTCAAGCTAATCCATAAATACAATAACAATAAATGCGTTGGTTGCTTCAATTCCTCACTAAAACAACACTCCTTTATCCTAAACAAGTTTTCCATTTATGATGAGCACGCTACTAATGTGGAATGTACATGTGTATGCAAAATAGTAGTACCTACTTACTTAAGTGCGATGCTAATGGCAGGAGAGCATGAAATTTTTTATATTCTATATTGGGTTTTAAGTTTAATACAGTGACAGGTATTGTTCTCAGTTTAGCTTTACATGGAAATGTGTGACTAACGATGACAATTATAGAATAAACTACAAACAATGTTTATTGGTGACATGACATTATAAGCATGGGGGTAGAAAAACATTATGATACTGCTGGAATGCGACAAATTAGTATTTTGCTCAGCTAGCGTCTATTCCATTGACACAAACATTCATAGTGATATGATGAGTCATGAGTCATCTAAAAATCAGAATGTATAATTTATTTCGATTACTATTTGGGTGAATTCTCTTATATATGCTGAGCTTAAGCTTTTATGTACTGAACAAAGAGAAGGACAATTAAACAAAACAATGACAGTACATGAGACAGGTTTGTTTACAATTAGTCCTTTTAAATTTACCATTTAAACTGAAAAGATTATTTCCAAATCTCATCAAAAATCTCATCATTCACAAGTTTTTTTTCTTCTTTTTTTGTCAGTTTAATTTGGAAGTTATTTGCATAATGGTGGTAGTTATAGCGTGCTACTATGGTTGCTACCTACATACTACGAGTCAAAAACAAAACAATATAGGTACTAGATAATGAAATCATAATGATTTATTCTCTGTTCAGGATAGATTGGCACCTGGGCGTAGGCAACTGCCCAGCTAGCGAGTGCTAGCAACTCGGCTGAAG
>JAQIXW010000329.1:0-34435 GCA_034700685.1 Willowsia buskii
CTAAGGAACCTGCATACCAAATTTGGCGTCAATCGGTCACTTCGTTTTTGAGTTATCGTGCGGACCTCCAGACACACACACACACACACACACAGACGGGAACGTGATCGCATTAACTATTGTATCCAATAGTTAATAAAGAGCAAAATAATCCACTTTACCTATTACCCAACAACTATATCACAATAATAAATAACTACATCAGCATCCTTGAAACGTGTTTTCAGGCACAACAAAGACCTGCGATTGAGCCGGAAGCAAAGCAGAAATAATAAGTAATTTGATACATCCACAAATATTATGGTTGATGGTTGAGACATAAGAGTGGGCTTTTGTTCCGCTTAAAATTCTATGATATACTTTGTTTTAGAAACTTCACAATATTAATTAGCGATTAATTTCCCAGTCGGTCTTAGGTATGATACCTGTGGTAATGCTCATTTTTTGAAACATGAGAATAATGCTCAATTAATTTGTTACAAATTTTAGCTTTTATGAAACAGAACACTGAAAACACAAAACAAATTGGCATTTGCATGCAGTATAGTAGAGTGCACAGTATTAACAACAATAGCAAACAGATAATATAGAGCACGAATATGCCTTCATTTTCCATCATGAAGGACACAAAGTTAACAACAACATGTCATATAAGAACGCTACAAACATTATACGTTCTCTACTAATAGTACTAGTGCCATGCCCGTAGTATAAGTATAACACATTTCATTACGTTACCAAACGAAAAATATAAATTTAGTTCCACGATCAACAAAATAAAACAATGAGAGCTCGGGCATGTCATTGATACGGGGTTATTTGATACAGTAGATTCATCATCAAATTTTCAACTTGGGTTAAAATCATAATTTGATTTCAAACATTTCAAATGATTGTAGATATAAGAATTCCAGAAAATTGCAAACATTGCATGTTTGCTATTGATAAACTGTTGAGCAGTTATTGTTTGTCCCAAAATACCCTTCAGACTTAATTAAGCCTACGCTTATCGGTTACTGGAACTGATGTCAGAAATATAATATGATTGTAAAAGGTTTAAGTTACAGCGGCTTCCCTTATCAATTTCCATGAAGAAATACAATCAATCTTTGCAATTGCGATTTTCGAAACAAAAACGAAAAGACTTTTTTGGCTTGGTTGAGAAAAAAGTAATAACATACATGAAGCCACATATTATGTACCACTGTAGTTGGAACACTGGTGAACACATTTCTCCATTTCCTAAACTTCCATTGTTCCATTTAAATAGTTTCAATCCTTAAAAAATTGGAACGTTCTATCGCTAAAGATTTAAAAGATTTGTTAGTATGAGCTACTTAAAACGAAATAAATCCGATTTACGATTGGGGAAAAAGTAAAAATGGTCCTGCTGAAAAGTCGGAATGTACTATACTCGAGGATACACTCGAGTTGGCATTTGGCATTTGGCATCAACTGCTTTTCAAAAATCTATTTGCGTAGAATGTGCGTAAATTAATGGCTTACACACATTTTTTCAGATATTCCAAGCATACGCAAAAATTCTGTTTATAAAACGAAATGTCGTACGATTTTATGTAGTATGAGTACGTAGCTGTGGAAAAATGTGTGTCAATTTTATGAATCGGCAGTTCAGTTTCCAAAGGCATTTCAACATAAATGTCAAAACGACTTTGTTTTTACCAACATGTAATAATATAGTCATCATGAGGCAGCCAACGCATTCTGCTGGGATGAATTTATATTTAGCTTCTGTTTTGTCAATGTCTTTTTTCTAGCTAATATAGTCGTTCTTTCATAATAATTGCACAATTACACGACATACTCCTTCCTCCTTGGCTATGCTCATAGGTGGACCATGAGATTCCATTGAAAACACATTAAATTTGGACGCTTCAAACTTTGTGTGCAAACAAAGAATTCCGAAAGTCGTAATTTATGAAAATATCTCATATTTTTACTGCATAGATTTAAAGATCTTTTGATAAGATTTTTTTGCGCCACTTATGTCAAAGATTTTGGTTCTTCATAACTTCATATTTCTATTTCTCCACCTTGCCTTGCCTGCGTATGCTTCATTAATAACTAACTTTAGTGGTCCTGGCGCTCTACAAATATTTTGAATAATATCTTCGAATGGTAACTAAGCACTGGTAATTTCTTTAAAAAGCCTTTTGAAAAGGATAAACAAAACTATGATGATATTAGCAGGTGTTCCTCTCAGTGGCAGGAGTGGTGAGAACTTAAAAAGAGAATTGACTTTTGATCATTGTTTTACCATCATTTATCGTCACTGGCAGAGCATTTCCATCGCCACATTTGGTGTGTATCTATGAATCACCGTCCTCTATAATAATATGCAATGCAGATTATTGTAGATTATCTGGGACATTATGATTTTATGATATTAAAACTAGGTATGTATGTAGGAGAAATACTGCTTATTATTTTTGGACAAAAATAGTAGATCAAAAATTAGCGAAGGCGAAAAATATGCAAGTGGTGGGAAGTTGAGGCGCCGTGAGGACACTTGGAGTTGTGTCTTCTTGTGCGCGATCGGCACCAGCCTGCAAACACCATCCCATCAATCTCTCTGAAAGCAATTTTCTGTGCGTATATTATTATATTAGGTTTCAACGGATTTCAATTTGCTAAAGTGGCAGTGGTGTCAGTCTATTTCGGATATTACATCAGCAGTATTCCAAAAGCGACCTCTATTATTGAAATATGTATGAAATAGGCTTCATTATGAAATGAGAAATGCTCGAATTTATAATTTGATTTTTTTTCCTTATCGTTGCCTATCTTTGATAGATATGCATGGAGAGTGGAAAGATTTCTTGGAAACATAGAAATTATAAAAAAGTAGGCATATCGGTATTTAATCTAGAGCTATAATCGCACGAATTATTCGCAAAGCGTGTGTGCGTTCCTATTACTGGATGCCGTTCCGCAACAAGCATAAGGCGGCACAATGACATCATGCTTCCTTACAACAAGTAGGTCGCTTTGAATTATGACAACTGCTTGGTTCAATGCGGTAATAAAATCATAACATATCAAGGAGTGCACTTTCAAATGATGAATTGTAGATATTTTCAAGGGAGGGACATACATAAAACATGAATATTTGCAGTAAGTTATCATACATAGTTAATGCTTACCAAGTCAAAGTCAGCACACAGATTCCCTCTGACTTTGACTTGGAATTAATTCGACGAGATGTGCTTTTATACCACCCCACAAACGCATTCGTGGAATTCTTCGACTGTTGCGTGAGCTATAAAAACAGCTTTAACTGCAATCCAATAATAATGCTCTAATTTCCGATGTATTTGGAAATAGACACTTTATGTATTTCAAAATAATTCTGTAGAAATTGTCCTTGCAAACTCTCAAAATACTTTGTCATCAACACACACAAGTCCTGTACTTGTTGTTATCAAATTCACTACTCACTGTAATTCCGTTTATGAGTAAATTATCTAAATTTTTAAGGAAATCCAATAGCCTATTAAGAATGAAATGCTTCGTTAATTACATTTTAACAACATTTCACGAACAATGGTGAAAAGGAACCGTCCTTGGTTTCTTTAAACAAGACCGACTAGGTATGTATGCTACTGTTACTATATTATGTATCAGGTAGGATAGTATAAAACGGAAAAACCACACATTATTATTAGTACCAATCTGGTATCCTGTTCGTTCCGCAGCAATGATCTTCTACGAGTTGTATTTTCCCGACATGTTAAACGACGTGAACCGGCACTGACTACTGCATTTTGCAAGAAAAAAAGAATGGCTGGAAATCCGCAATCTCCTTGTAATGTTTTGAATTAGCACTTCATGCAAGAGATGTTAAGAGAACAAATGTTAAGGAGAGTTCCGTTTATGTTTTATGTGTAAATATTTACTATTGCCATTATTTTACGGAATTTTTTGTGGGTGCGTGATGCTAAGAATTTGTTCATTGTACAACCACGTGAAAAATTTCCCTTGGGATCATGCAAACTCACTTGTATGCAATTTATAAGACACTATTAACTAATTTCTAAATAAATGATTCAGATGTAGTAATCAATTCAAAATTAGTAAAATACAAATATTTAATCGCCATCAATCAGAATAAACTTATAGTAATGATTAAAATTGCATTGAATGCAACAATTCTCGAACAAAATAAAATAAACTATAAATGGAAACGCCGACGACTTGCTTCTAATTTATGACGCTTGTTTGTAACTATCCACTCATATTCTCCGGTTTTGGAGTCAAAGGTTCCTTTCTGTATCGATCGAAGTTTCAAAGTAAATCTGGGACCAAGTTCACGCAATGCTGCCTTCGTACCGTCCTTTTTGAATTCGTACCTAAAAGTATATCAGATTTTGTGGTTAATATAATAGTTTTTTTCCATCTTCAATATGTATACCATGTTGTGGCTATTGAGCCTTGGTGATTAGGTGTGGTGCGAGTGATACCTGTGATGCCTAAAGAAAATATAATCTCGCTGGTTATGGAAGGTGACGATTCGGCGACCTTTGAACTGGGGTTCATAATGAAAGAGGGCAGCTAGCATTCTGCCCACAGACATTCCCAAACGAGTTCTAAAGTTGGACCACAAAACCTCCGGACGATGAGTAGTTATTTCTTTCCAGTCTCTCTGTAAAATAACATTAATCATAATTAACAAAAAGTTATAATGGACTGAAAACTAACAAATATCTCTGATTTATTCCAAAGTTTTCATACAAGCATGACAGCTCTATTGTTGATACCGTATCATATATTTAAACACTTCGGAAGGTTTGATGTTAATAGAAATCTCCAAATAGATTTTTTAATACCTTAATATGCTTAGTCAACTTCACGTTGCTGACACGGAAGAAACAGGTTGGACCTTCTGGTAAGTGGCTGATAAGCATGGTACCTACAAGTTTTTAATTAAGACAAAAGATCAAACTCTGCTCAAATACCTTTTCTGCATGACAAGCCAAACCACCTCAAATATCGAACTTACTCGGCTCTTTCTTATCCTCATTAATGACAACTACATCAGTAAAACCATGATCCGTGGCCTGACGTATGATGTTTTTGACTTTGGCCTGACGTCGGTGAAATACAGTTGAATTTGGAATAATACGCTCCAATTCCTTAAGAAACAGCCTTGTTTTCTGTAAGAAAAAATTAACAACCTTACTCCGCATATCAGGGTTTCATTGTAACTGTAAATCAAACTTGACTGCATATATCGGCTGGCGTCTTTGCTAGTAGGCCGAATACAACCGCAGACACACACGGCAATTCAAAGCAGTTCGTAATCAAGTTATACAAGTCAATACTTAATTCAGGTCTTATATTTAAAATATATTCGCTAAAGATAAATACTTACCAAATTAGGGTTAGCAGAAGAAGTAATGAGAACCTTGGGAACGTAGCTTTTGTTAAAATAACTAGCAAACTCGTCCACAACAATATCCTCTGCTGGGTTATCGACGTCAACAAAAGTGGAATCGTCTTCTCGAAGAGTTTCCAAAGTTTTGGGAACCTGCCGCGGTGGAGCATCCTCACCAAGAGCATCTGCCTCATCTTGCTTCCGTTTCCTTTCTCGCTTCTTGAGCTAAAAAACACATTAGAAAATATACAACAATGAATTACAAAAAAGTACAAGCAAATGCTAACTAAACTAACTAACTATTACTTGTTTTACTTTACATATCAAGATTAAGAAAAGTAATTCTTGTAAATCTAATTGCCAATACTTTTAGACAGTCAGACAATTTTCAATTTTATACCATTCTTGACATAAAATCATTTAACTATTTCAACAAAACAGTAGCCTTAACCTTACCTTATTTTTCAATTTTTTAGCTCTAGCAACGTCCACTCGCTTCTTATGACGATTTAGGCACTTATTTGCCTTGCTCATAATCCCTTGATAATCATCCAACGATGGCCCAGTTGGCTGCATCTCCTCCTTCTCATCCATTTCCTCCCCACTCGACATTTTTACTTTGCCTTCACCACACAAGCTAATCTCTTCAATATTTTAAAATCAGTTGTCAGTTTTATTTAACTAGTACAATTAACTGTTCTTAAAAACAGAAGCGAAACACTAGTCACAACACAACTCGTCCCGTACCACCAACAACACTGCAAACTAAACGCAAACTGCAAGTTGGTTAGCGCTTTGATCGGCTCGGCAAGCAGGCACACGTGTGTAGGCTCTAGAAAGAGAAAAATAACAGCAGATCCTGAATTTCGTTCTGTACGGATGTACGAATGGGGGAATCTTGAGACACAAATTATGCATTGTGTAGTTTGCAGTTGCACGTCGCGTCATGAAAAAAGAACACGACTACGCTGAATGTGCGAGGTTTCTTCAACAAAACAGACTTAATTGGCATTGTTGAGGAGTCGCGTTCATATTGTTCATTCATTGTTTGTTGTTCTGTTGCTGTGTCCATTGTACTTATAGTATGTACAACAAAAGGTGCAACAAATGAGCATAGGTAAGTAGATGAATGCTTAATACAATACACAGGAAATGTAACCATTTATTAGACCGTTTAACCTTTTTTTGTTAGTGATCATATTGCATGGAGTTTATTACGGAGATTTATTATTCGCTCTTTTAGAAAACAATTACATACATACATACATACATGCATACATACATTGTTGAGATATCCATTTATATTTAAAGATTAATAAATAGAGATGTAGTAATCCATGAATTCTATGCATTTCAATATTCACTATGCCAACCTTTAATATACTAAAGCAAAGGTAAAATTCAACAATTCATAGCATTTTCACTCCACATTAAACTTTGCCGTATAAAAAGTGCCACGACAAATCGACTTCCAGTTTTCAAAACTCTATTTCTTATTTTCAATGATGGTTCAAAGCAGTGTGGGAAGGGGACCACCTCTCGTAAGGCTTTGGCTAAAACCCCACACATTTGCTTGAACTCTGAGTCTGAGAAGACGGGAGTGGGGTACCTTTTAATACCGTTCCAGTCGCTTTTTTGAAAATTGAAGTTTGTTTTTCAAAAAATTCACATAATTTGTCCATTGAAAAGCAAATTTTTCTGTCCGTTTGTCTGTCTGAGTCCGTTTCTGTGCTCCTTTCATAAATAAGAGTCTAATATTGGTTAAAAAACATTGAAATAAAAAACTTATGCAATTTTCGGCGTTACATCGTGACCTTCAGAGTAAACTGTAGCGATACGATCAGGGTTTTATTTTACTGTAAAGAAGTGGTTCGATCAGATATGGTAATATTTGAATAGTCGATTTGTCGTTCGTAACACTTTTTATGCCAGTAGTGTGGAATCAAATAGTTTGCTACAATCCAGATTCCTCTATAAAAATATAACTAATCCACTTCAACGCTTCCCATTAGCATTAAATTTTTAAAAATGAATACGTAAAGTAGATGTGTCGAAGATATTATTGAAATATTATTCATCATGAAAGTTATTTTATTGGATGTTTAAAATTAAATTCTGCGTAGCTTAAAAATACACCTTGGTTAGACATTTATGCGATTTCTTTTCAAATGTATTCCTACTGTTACTCCGTATCAAACCCTCTTTCCCTAAATGTATTGGAAAGGAATTTGAAATTGCAAAATTATGTAGGTAATAAGATAATGGTTACAAAACTAATGGTCTTTGTTTCCGTAAATCGTGTACAAATTACCGCAACCAATCTGCAACCTTGTCCTAACAATTGACAAGAATGAATTCCACTAGCGATTGGCAAATAAATGCGCGACAATGTAAGAACAACGCTCTTTCTATCCGTCTCTCATTAGTCAGCATTGTTCTTGAACGCTTATTGAACACTATTCATTTACCACTGGGTTGTCAACTCAGAAATGTCGACCTATGTCTTCGCTAATTTTCATGTAGTTCGCCGTCAGCACTTTACACAAAGCAAACTACAACTTTTTAACTGAATGAAGCAACTACATATAAGCATGTAACTAACTACAATGTACTGACATTACAACCGACTGAATCCCTAAAATTAAAAAAAACATATCATTATCATCACACAATGTCAAATGCATTCGCAGCAATTACTTTGACGATGGTCAAAATTATATTATGGTTATTAACTACCGTATGCGTTATCTTCCTGTCTGTCTGTCTGTCTGTCTGTGTGTCAACACGATTTCTCAGAAACTACTCAACGGATTGACACCAAATTTGGTACACAGGTATCTTAGGTCAATACAAAGGCCTGAAAGGAATTTCAGATCTCATGACCATTTGTGACCCGAGATATAGGGATCAAAAGGCCACAATGCATTTTAAATGGCAAAAAATTGTATTTTCTGTTTAATGGCGTGGAGACATCGCATACGGTAGTTACATATCTGGCATTACATCCATCTCGTATTATTCATAACATTTTATAAAATAAAGAGAAAAAAACACAAAATTAGCTAACTAACTTGACAATATATAGCTCAAATAATTGCAAACATGTATTAAATTTTTAAGAGGATTGCATAATATAATTCTAACAACGAATCATAATGCTGATAATAAAATTTGTGTTTATTAAAAGGAAAAAAGGTTTTTGTTTGTCATGCCATGCATGATCCGTCTTCTTACAAAAGCTATACTGCCTGCATCGGCTGCATCCATTCACTCTCTCCCTATATTACTTTAATTCTCTTCAATCAGTGGAAGATGAAGAAGAAAAAATAACCACCTACCTACCTACCTACCTACCTTCATGTTGTAACAAGCCGAACAAAAAGCACGAAATGGTACTGATTGTGAGTACTGGTATGGCATCATTATTATTATCATCATGATCATCATCATCGTCATCAGAGCCAGAGCCAGAGCACCGTCGTCGTGGTCGTCGTCAGAGAGATCATCTCACTCACTCTTCGCTTCTTCACACAGAAAGAATGCGACGGTATAATATTATGCCCTTAGGAACTGTGGCAGAACAGGTTGTTATCCCATAATATTATATCTCTGGTTTCATGTTCATAGTTCATTTATGTTAGTAAACATTTGCACGTTAGCTAGGTAGGGAGGAGGGAGTCGTCGTTGAGTAAAAGTGTTGTAGGATGCAATATGGATAACAGCAGAGCAGCGAGTGAAGTGAGCGGAATAAAATATCATTAGAAAAATATGTGAAGTCCTTGGATGATGGTTGTGTGCTTTCGTTCTCCCTTTTATGTTCCATTTTATTTGGAAAAGTAGAAGGAAATTGTGCTAACATTTTATTTTCGTAAAGTATATAAATTTCTTTGTTGATTAGTAATAAATATTGAATGGTTACCTGGTTGTTACAATTATTTACCTGTGCGTGTGGTTATGTTCTGTGGGTAAATTGGGATTGCTTTGTATATCCTCCTGAAAATAGTTTTTCTGTGAAAATATTGATGTTTGGCTTGTTGAAGACAAATAAGTTTTTGTGCTGCTGCTTCTACTCAAACGTGTCAGTTTATTTGTATGCTGCAAAGTAAAAAATTTTCTTGTGTTGAGTACAATCTTTCATCCTTTTTGGAGCAGCATGCCCTTATTTACTTACATGGAGTGATAAAAGGTTATCAATTTCATTTTTATCATATTCTGTTCCACGTGACGATGAAGAAAAAGTGGCCCGGCTATCAGTTTCATGAATGATGGAAGTTTGCTGGAGGTAAGCGTTAGTTTTAGTTAATATGCGGATTACACACATCAGACATCTACACATCATAAACTTGTGTACTTTGTTGCTCTTTTTCTGTCAACGCAATGTACCATGTAGACAGCATCAATCTGTCAACTCAGAGTCTAGCTGGAAACGAAACACGCATTTAGGTATGCAAAACAGCCCAAAAGTCTTGCTTACTTATACTACGTGTGTTATATTGGGTTTGGTGCTGGAAAATGTTACGCATTATTATGCAGAAAATATGTTATCGGAAACAAACATAGATTTCTCAGTAAGAAATTGTACGATACACGTGTAGCATGCACAGATTCAGTTTCATGTTCCTTATTATCGTCTTTCGTCTTTTCCAGTTCTTAACATTTTCATCAATATCAGGTTCAGGTATATCAAGAACATAATATTCATACAAAATGTATTGATGACATTTGAACTATCAAGAATTGTGGAAAATGTCGAGCTAGCAAAATTTTGAGTTAAAGGAATTACATATTATTATGTATGACAGACAATTGTGTTAAAAATGACGTTTTATGACGATGACAAACTACGTACTATAGGATTCTCATTCTCTGAATAAAAGTCAAATGTTGAGTGGCATGAATAATTTACATCGTCTAGTCTTGCAAGAATTCCCGTTGGAGTATACAATACCCATACATGGCATTGTTGAAAATGTCAGTGGAGCAGCAGGAATTAGTTCCTCAAACTACGATACAAAAATTCTGCAAGGGAATGTTTGTATTTTTGCAATAATAATGTCTAATGCAATGCCATATAGTCGTATACAAAGTCATTTCCAAGAATGATATTAAAGTTCAACGTTTTGCAACTCGCTTCTTATTTGACTAGAGAAAAATGATGGTAGTTATCATGAACTGCTTGCAAGAATAAATAAAAATGATTACGAAGAAAACAACTTTCAAGCTAATGTATAGTTTGGTATTCTTATGAAATAAAATCGCATATCAACAAAGTTTCCGGTAAGCATGACATTCATTACGTTGGAGAAAGTTTTCATAATCATTAAAAATTAAATGACTTTATTTGCATATACATTTGTAAAAACAGAGACGACCTCCCACATCTTGCGCAAATCACATAATCCATCAGTCGAATAAAAATTTTGCTGGTTTCAAATGTTGCTTGAACACTTTTTATAATGTGTTCTTACAAGCTACAGATAGCAGCAATTCCGTTATTAAAAAAACAAGACAATTGACCTGATGATGTCTAGCATTCATGCACAATGATATCTTGTTGTTTTTAATTTCGAGCAATGCAAAGTGTCGATACTTGGGCACATCAAATGTTTCAAAATTCAAATCATAAAAGTTACGGTAATGTTGATCGTGAGCATAATAAATTGTAAAATCTGTGTGGGTAAGTCTACTTCCGTAGCTTCTGAGCAGTTCACCACCAAGCATAAATGTCAAAGAGGCCACGTCTGCATTTCCCATTTAGGCATTAGGGAAAATAAAATCGGTACTTCCCACACTACAATGAAAAGGACATACCACATGCATCTCTTGGGCATTTAATGCAGCAGCATTTAATAAACTACATGGCAGTGGAAAAAAAACTATTAAAAAATCTGCAGACAAGGCGTATGTAAGACAAGAGGAGCTCTTCTGGTCAATTTTTTTCGTAAGTTCAGAGAGTGGACAGTGCAGTGTGCTCACTTCCACTTCATTTTTATTTATTCAACCTCATCATCATCTTTTCTCTTCCACCGTGTGTGTCTGAGTAGGAATTAAAGAGCAAAACCTAAACAGTTGACCAGTCATCATGATCATGATGCGATATTAAGATGAGCATGCTCTGTCATCTTTTTCATAATATTATTTATAATATGCGATAAGATAACAGTGTGAGTGAGTCTGGTTTCATATTTAGCCACAAAGCACAACAATATGCAATGGGGAGGAATCTTCTTACTATATGTCATCATTTCTTCTCTCTGTACACAAGTGACCCTACCTAGAGCAAAATTATGCATTCAAAACGATTCAACAAAAAAAAACCTTTGAACTGTTCTGAATCCCACGCAAACAATCTAGCAAAAAGGAAAGAGTGAAAAAACAGGTCGAGAGTTGAGGCTGCAGGATTGTGTGTAGGTAGGCACACCGAGTACAATCTTTTTAGTGACTATATTATAGTGCACGCATTTCTTTATCCATTCCGTGTGTAGCTACATGTGTAAATGTAGCATTATTAATGGACGCCTTGAATTAACTGTCGAGTTTGTGGCTCATTGTTGTGATTGTTTGACTAAACATTACAACGGACAAAACTGCAATAATACAAGAATGTACAAAAGGGTGGAATTTTCATAGCAACAAACAGCAATTTACAATTCTGATTGTGGCAGCTTGTATTTGTGGAAAGTCGGGCTGATGGTTGAACTGCCTTGTGCCTACCTAATAAGCTATTATCGGCAGTGGCAGTAGCTCTGGGCAAACTGTCATTTCTTCTATGTTTATGTCGAATAATACGTGACCCTTTTGTTTTAACAATCGATAGTAACAAGTATATCATCTATCATCGACTTTTTTTTGCATATTATGCATCATCAAAATTTCTTATTTTTTATCACCACGGTGTTATGTACTTTCTATGTACTTAATCATTGGAATGGAATGGCTTTTTGCTGTTAACAGCAGATAAGGAAGCGTGATTATTGTCTGACGCAAAGTCAAAACAATTTGCAAATGTGTCGAAATTCTTTGCCTTGAATTTAGTTGCTAAAATTTAATTTAAAAAAGTTATGCAAATAAGTGCTGTAGGCTGACACAGCGCCAAAGTAAATCATACTTATTTGCCAGAAAGAGTTGCTATTGTTAGCATAGGGATGTGTGTGTTTCATTTTTATTTTGGCACATAGTAAATCCCATGATTTCGAATCCAGTCTGAGAAAGAGACGAGAGCGAATTGCAAATTTTTGTAAGTGGGTTGGCCATTTTAAGATCACAGATGAAAAAGTGCTTAGCGGGTCTCTTGGTGCCAGTAGTTAGGAACATTTGTTCTCAAAACACCACCCCATAACATCGCATCAGGAATTTGTAATATAAAGTTATCGTGTAATTTTACAGCACCTCTCTTCCATAAAAATATGCAATAAATTTGATTGAAATAACAAGTATGGCATGGCCCATGACCTGGACAGACTCGGTAAACTATTAAGTATTACCCCACTTGTCCAATTAAGTGTGAGGTGTAGGTTATGTATACTGGGAACCGGAATGCAAACTAGGATCCACGTACCAAATTTGAGTTTTTCTGGGTGAATGTGCTTCGCTTGAAGATGACAATGGATATTATTGTTTGTGGGATGTAGACAGACAGACATGACAAAAAGAATATGAAAAATGCACCCCGTGGTAATGCTTAATATAAATGGCATAATAATAATAATATACGATTTGAGTATGTCATGTTTTCCTTACTCCCCCTAGCCCAATACAAATATTTAAGCAAATTTCGCTCCTCTTGCACATATTTACAAAGTTCATCCCTCCATTCATTAATAATCATTAAAAGGACATTATTATTTAAGTGTAAACTGACGGTATGATGATAGGATCCGTTCGTGTAGGAGGTACGTCGTCTCTGTGTGCATCATATATCTTGCTCTGCAATTTGCAATACAACAAAATCTCTGCTCAAAACCAAAGGTAGTAGGAAAAGAATCCAAACTCAGAAGCAAGAACAACACAGCTCTACATCCCATTCATTTTTAAAAATTGTGATCTTAAGCTGTGTCTGTGTCACAAAATGACATTATCCTACAATCATTGTACTACCGCAATAGGAAAGGATGTTGGCCATAGTTATACATATATCGTGTCATCATGATCATGTTGGTTACATTGGCACTCTTCTTATTAATATATGATGATGATGGTGACTTGGATAAAATAGCGAGCAGCCACTTATTTCAACATGAATGTCCGTCTGTCTCTCAGTCAATTCTGATAAATGCGTGAATTTTGTTTCACATCATTAATCCCTCAACTCATCGCGCTTTCGCCACAATCCATCGGTCTTAACATTCATTGGTCGTTACATGATAAGGATTGCCCAGTACATCATTATTAGACGAAGCTTAACCAAAGCACCTGGGGACATGCTTTCGTGTTGAACCACAGGAACTGAATTTGATTTCAGTATTTATATTGCATGCAGTAGTAGCGATCCTTTGTGAACTTGTGTCAAACTTGAGAATAATCTTTTAAAATTTCTGGCGACGTGCCTAGATGCGTTTTATGTGAACAAGGGGTTTTTCATTATTGTTGCAGTAAAGTATGGTGCTGAGAGATCGTCCGTACGATCGCCGTGATTATTGTCGTCTTCGTTTCTTTTAATATATACCTTTCTTTTCTAGCAATAATGTACGCCGTTATATTTAGGTTTAAGCAACCATTAAATGATATTCTTAAATATTATTATGCAGCACGTAAAAGGTCTTCATCTTATTTATGCAGGTCCACCTTACCTCTACATGTGTCTTACTTGCAGCCTTTTTTCAGCCTTTCGATGCAGTCAGTCATTTCACTCTAGTGATAAGTGCTTGCGGTTGTAATCAGTTTAAAAAATATTTAATGTTTTGCATAGACCCACACATTATCATAAAATAAGTAGGAATTCAACCGATCGAGTAAGTTACTTATTGATGCAGTTTTGTTTCGAGTATGTGGTTGTTGCAAGAATATTTTATTACCACATACAATATAACATTTCTATTTCTTTGCAGATCCCTGTAATGCATCTTGACCCTCTTTGTGCATCTTTATTCTTGCTTCGACTTCATCCCATTTTTGCTAGTTTGTGGGAAAACGCAGAATATTGAGCATGCACAAAAATATGAAAGAGTTTAATGCGATAATTTATTCAAAGTTGATTTTTGAGGACAATGCTTGTAGAAATGCGGATGGAGTCACATGCAGAGAAAAAGTATGCATAGTAAAGCAATAGTAATAAAGCACTAGGTTTTTTGATGAGGTGTTTGCTATTTCATGTTTTAGAGTCTAAATACCTACCTAAGGTATAATATTATATGTCTATTCCCGTTTCGAACACACATCATTATTTTGTGCTGTGATATATTGCAGGGAGGGAAGAAATGGTTGGGCTAGACCTGCGACGAAAGTGCGTGAACTCTGACTGAGGAATGTTCAGAGTAAACACTGCATGAAGTATTGTTATTGAGAATAAATAAATAAGGATCATTCATTCTGCATTCTGGCCTCTCCATAATTGTAAATACTTTTAAGTTTGTGTCATGATAAAAAAAATAGATGTGGGTTTCTTATCCTCCGTGTAAATGTATTGTGCAATATTGTGGTAATGTCAATAAAAAGTACACAGTGTAAATACGATGAATACTTGAGAAGTGATTTTTTTTTCAATCTGTTCGATTTAAGTATTACCGTTTTCCCCTTTTTCCTTTGATTATGAAATGCAAGAATGCAGTCGAGACTGTCAGGCTAAATAAATATACATATACATAAATATACTGATTAATTCACCACGACCACAAGACATGAAACATCATTGGTTAAAGCCTGTGAAAGTACAACTTTAATGCAAACAATAACTACAATGACATTATGACCCCAAACATAGTGTTGTCAAGGTTTTCAAATTTATGGGAGATCGAGCCGCAATGAAGGGTTTAGTTTTTAATGTTAGGTTACGTGAAAAAGTAAAAGTGACTAGCAATCACGATAGACCAATTGATCCAAGATAAAATACATAATTTTATGTGAAATATTTAGCATATGAGTTCTTAACTTTTATTAAACGATTGTTATGAAAAGCATGAATGTTATGTTATGAATTGTAATCGCAAATTGTCTGCACATGATGTTCATTGTTTATGCATGCTGACTCTTTGTGAGGATTTGCAAATCTTTTTTCAAATGTGACAATAGAGGCTTCTGGTGTGTATGTCGAATAGTCGTGAGGTTTAGAAGAAACTATGGTGTTAGGCATTCAACCAAACTGAATAAGCTTAATTATGAATAGCCTTTTGAGGAGAATATCGTCAGTGATTTGTTGTTGCGCATGGATGGTTTCATAGAAGACCGACAATCCTGAGAATTATGATGATAATAATCATGATTCATTTTTGGTGGAAATTGTTCAATGTTTCCAAATTAATGTAGGAAATTTTGACAACTATTGCCCCCTCTTTACCAACTCGCATTAAAGAAATACCTGAAACACTAGTAAAAAAACATGAGTTCCATATCTTCTTGAACAAAACCCATTTCTAGTTAAAAGGAAGTATGATATGATGACTGAATGAGATAAAATGAAACGATGATGTGGCTGTGGCTATATGTTGAAAAGGCAGATTTTATTGTTGCTTTGCTGCAATTGTTATGCATATCTAAATTGTGTAAGATTTTTGGTGATGTTGAAATTGAAATGGTAAGAATCAACAATATAAAAGTAAGGCAAAAAAACTAGCAAAGTATACCAGTGTGTTATTAAAATCTAGAAGTGAAAACCCATCATGACAGGCCGTGTAATAAGTGCTCATTGTTCATTTTTATGTCTGGAAGCGTTGTTTTGACTAGAGCTTGAGATACCCTGTGACCAATTTTGGAAATAAATTCCTACTTTGTGAAAGTGACGATTGCTGACTCTGTATTTTCTTTCGTATCTGCAATAATAACATAGCATTAACAAAAGTACACTAGCGTGCATTAAAAGCATATCTTGACGGCACGTTTTATTGTCAGTGCGAGAACATTACAAATTTTTATTACCATACACGTTTTCAAACTCAGGCATTACAACACTATTTTGGGCCACATTGCTTTAATTTTAAAATCATCGTAATCACTACCTCAGCGTAAATTATCTGCGTGTACTGTGTCGATACCTGAACTGAAGTTGTCATATCAGCACCAATGATCAAGGAAAAAGGCGTTGTTGATTTTTATCGTCTCACTTGAGTTTGTTTATATAGAAGAAATAGTGAATCCGTTTATGTCAAGACTTTGTCATGATACTGCATATTCATTAGAGATAATGCATAATTCGTATGCAAAACGACGCGTACATCAACTCCGACACTATGGATTTCTTTCCATGTCGATAGACGATGCCTATGAAATATTACGTACAATAAACAACGCCAACGCAACCCAAAAATGAAGCTGCATTTTACCAAGTGAAGTAGCATGCAACCACTTATATTATTGGGTCTGTTTGATAAAAATCCACGCTTTCTTGTTTTCCTGGACGAATAGATTTGCTGTATTGATATTAGCTTTATTTAGTTTTAGATTAGGTATCAAATTTTATTGGAAGCGATGTTACAGGTAAATTTATGGTCACGCTCAAGCAAGACAAGATACTTGTTTATCTTCAATCAAGTGGACATGTTTGCTGTTAAAGACAACTTGATCTAGATTTGCAGCACACAATATTGTCAAATCTCCTTTGACATTTTTTGCTCTCGTTTATTAAATGTCCTTCATACATATTATTGGAGATTGCTGTAGCAAATAGCAGTCGGAATTACTTTTTAAAAGGTCGAAAGTTGCTGAAACTGGCATTTAATTATGGTATTGGTATCCACTCAGCAGCCATGTTTTAAGCAATGTAGTGCGTGCAGCAACTTTGCTTGCTTGAAAATTTCATGCATACTTGTACTAGGTTTTATGTTTATTGTAAATGAATAGATTTTTCCCTCAGGGTGGCTTACTGTGAATAATGTTGACAGTAAATTTCATAGTCATGATGGAAAATGAAATCCGTCAATAAACATCTTGTCATATAGATTCAAGTTTTTTCTCACCTTTATGGTATTATTTAACAATTTTGTTGTTCTTTTTCTTCAGGACCCTTCAACCAACACCTTATAGGAGCTGTCTCTGCGGGCGACTTATTTAGTTCAACATAACACAACGCCATACATCGTTTCAACATCCGTCCAAAATGCCTAGCATAGGAAGTGGCCTCAGTGTCCTCCAGCACGGTTACGATGATAACCGTTGCAGATGTTGCCCGTATGGGTATCACATAGACGTGGACTTTGTACCATTCACGAGGAAAATGCTTTCGAGAGAAAGCGAGGTGGAAAGGCTACAAGCGCTCAAGGACAAATGGAGATCAGAGCGTCAATCAATGGACACGCTATTGGGAGTCGTCAAGGAGAAACTTGCTATGCGACAACAGGTAAAAACCACGCATTAATCATGTTCTATTCTAAATGCGAAAAGGATATTGCTAAAATGTGAAATGATAAGTAAATTTAATTTCATCGGATCTTGCACCGTGTTGTTCACATTCGCACATAACCGATTCTCTTAGAATGATTTTTTTGACAATATGAAAGTAACCCCTTAACAGTTCCACACATGCATGCGAGCATCATTGTTTGAAGTATATGCGACTCTTACTTAAATGAAATTTCAAACTCATACATTAAGCGTCATATTGCAAAATCAAATCTACCGCTGTTGTTTTACTTTTTTTATTTTTTTTACAAAATGCTAATGTTATCAAAAATGATGATGGAAATGAATTAATGTCTACTCACGATCTACAAACCATCAAACCATTACACTTTAGAAATAGAATTAACCTTGATACAGTATTTAGTATCGGCACAAGGAGAACTATGTCTACTTCCACCAGTTGAAAGGGGAATAGAATAATATTATCGCTGCTTATAGTTAGACACGTTAGTCACTGGTGGCAATTTGCCCAGATCAAGTAGTCTCTGAGTCTGTGTGCATTACCCACATACATAAGTAATAGTAATTTATTATGCATAATACAGAGATTATTGTAGGAAGTCGTGAAACATCATATATAAGCGACTAGCTTCTTTGGAGTGAGATCATTGGATTACATACATTGTGATTGCCACTATTGTGAACAAAGTAGCTGCATTCAACTGACATGACTGACACACGCGTATGCGTTTACACTTTGAACGCTTATATAACGCATATTATCTGATATTAATAATATGCTTTCTTTCTTTCCTCTCAGCAACTCGGCTTGTCGTGTGTGTGTCGTTTCAAATAGTCGCTTCTGTAAACTAATAATCTCTGCAGGGTTGTTATGAAAAGTCAGTTATGTACGAAGAAGAGAAGAAGAGAAACTATCTGGCTCGTGGCTTTTTGTGACTTTGTTTTCGTCAACCGTCACTAATACCGGTAGTTGACGAATGCATAAGATGTAGCAGCTTACTCTTTTTCCCCTTTTTTACTATAAGTGCTTACATGGTTTGAAACTCAACTTGAAACTCTCACACAAAAAAAAGCATTTCCTTTCAGTTTTTCTTTTTCTCGACAGCTTCTCTGATAAAAATAGTTAGAATCAAGAACAACTCTAACAACATCCCATCGTCGTTATGAGTTGATGGGAATGTAACGAGAGAGAATAATGTTATATTATGCTGGCTTGTTATGTTATCTCTTTTGTATGCTCATTTCTTACTTTCATTCATTCTCATGATCTTGAATCCACAATCCACATTATTGCATAGGTATATTATTATTTGAATTGTGTGCGTGATATCTGTGCACAACAAACAACAGCGTTCACTGCTGAAATATGTAAGTAGATGGAAGTTCATTAGTATGAATGATAACTTTAAGCCGTTGTACTTTGTTTCTATAATAATATATTAGGGGATATCATATTGCATTTCTTGGTCGACGCTTTCTTGCGTTCTAAAAGTAGCACTTCCACAGAAATCTTCCCCAACTCTTACAAGATGACTACTTTGAGTATAGCGAGTTTTCTCACTGAAACAATTTAGTCTACACAGATTATACATGGTTCCCGGTGGTGCTCTAAATAATGCTCCACAATAAGCAATATAAATAGTCATCATGATGTTGAATCTCGAGAATAATTCGACTTTAGCTGAGCTCAGGATCCGCAAAAGTAACTGTTCCTTTCCTGTAGATTCCTCTCATGTGTTGTTATTATTATTTTTTATGTCACTCATTTGCTCATCATGATGACGACATTCGATTTTGTTCCAGGACGAGGCAGACTCCTATCAACCTGCCAATAATAGTACTTGGATTTCTCAAGTGAGATCAGTGAAAGAAATCGAATTTGTGCACCGAAGTACTAGACATCCCGACACCAGTTATGGTTCAACGAGCCAGGTTGATATTCTTGGAAATGGCTTGAGCGAGGCAGTAACCGACTTTGAGGAAGCTTTGTCAAGAACCAGGCCGGAAGCCAGGACTCTTTCTTACAGCATTCCAGACAGTCAAAAATTTCACACCTTTCCGCGAATTAAGCCTACCTCAAAAGATTATCAACACGATACCACTGCCATTGGTCTTATGAGTTCAAATAACTGTTTCTCTAATAAGGGCTCCACAACATCCACCAGCGCTTCTACTGTGATTATGAAGGAGATTACGACGCCGCAAAAGGACGCGCACGTTGTAATATCCAATATCTATAACAATTTAGTTTTCATTTAGACTTTCCCTCACTCATGGTTTCCGTCTTTAAAATCCTATTCTTGGTTATACAGGAAAGCAGTAGTAGTCTCCCATCGAATAACGCAGATTCCATCTACAACCATAGCTTTCAACTCAATGGATTAAATCGTGATGCACAAAGTGATAAAAGATACGAATACTTGGAAGATCAAGTAAAAATTATTCCAGAACTAGAGGTACTCTTTCAAAATTATGAATGCATAAAAATACGTGTAACATCATATTGGGTGAAATACGTTTGACGTTCTTGTCCCTAATGTTCCTCATATTTTCATTAATTAAAGGTCAAGCTAACGCTTCTGAAAGAAGAGAAGCGACAGTTGATGAAACTTCTAGACAATGAAAAGCAAAAATGTGCAAAATTGGAAGAGCAAGTCAATTCTAGTAGAGAGGAACGCAAATTGCCGATCATGTCTCCTGTTGCCCCACCGAGAAGAAAGACGAGAGACGCTGGAGTTGGCAAGGTTGTGCTAACTCGTGATGTTGGTGTGTCTCATACAATGCCACGCACCAGGTAAATTATGTGCTATCAATTTAATTCGTCGGATTATTAACGTCATTTGTAAAAAGTTATATCGATTATTGTCTTTTTATTAGGTCTGTGGGTGTCGGAGGAAGTGTTGATTTACTTGGCCAAGTCCTTGAAAGATCAACAAGTCGACCTGACTCATGTTCCCCCACCGGTAGTATACCAGGAACGATACGAAGGCGAATCCGTAGTTTTGATGTAGGTGTTCAAGTGAAGGAACACGATTTTAAAGATGGAAACGAATTGAGTATTTTGCAAATCGTCGAAAAAGTTGATTGTGGCGTCCAGGCCGTTACGAGTGATGAGCATGATATGAGTGTTAAGAAACCTCGAATTTTGACAAAGAACACTGGAGTGTTGGCAAAACCTAGAACAGGGGATATAGGATGTACTATAAAGGTAGTGATTGAAGGTCATAAAGTTATTTTTATCAAACAATGTTGGCGTATTTATCATTCTAAATATTATCTTCTAGCCCACTTGCAAAGATATTGGAGTAGCTACTATCACTGACAGAACGCGGGACACAAAAACAAGAACAGTGGGCGTTTTGGCTCAGTTAATTGACGTCTCACCAAGTCCACCAGAAAGGCCAGCCTTTAAGAAGCTATCAAAAACATTAGGCGTCAATACTGAACAACCTAGATTGAAGACAATAGGAATCAACACGGTAGCTGTGAGTTTTATACAACTAATACGAAGTCCTGAATCAGTGTTATATTCGATTACCAAATTGTTGAAACTAATTTCTAGGAAACCCCGGGTCGGTCTGAGTACATGTCAAAGTTGATTGTTCCAACGCCAAGTCCAACTCGGCGAACACCTGGTAACTGGATTTTGATTGCCAGCCATTGTGATATAATTCAATAATTATTTTATTCAGTGTATTTAAATAACGTATCTTTTGTATAAATTTAGACTCCGGAGCTGAGAGGGATCCTACTCCTGAGCCCGTAGTAGATAAACCGGAACCTCCTGCAGCACCTTCCCCATCCCCTCCACCACCGCAACCACCAACGACACCTGATATTAAGGTGGTATCCCGAATTCCGCGATTGGCAACACCGTCCTCACCAACTTCACCAAGATTGCCAATTAAACGCATGGAATCACCTGTGGAAGATCGCGAGCGTGACACACCTGAGGAATCTCATGTGAGCCATGCACCCATCCCCTCGCCTTCTGGGTTGCATACCATGAGCAGTCTCCGAAAACCAGTGTTTCAGCGGTCTGACACATTTACAAAGGAAATTCATTTCCCAATAAGCCGCTTTCCACCTTGTCAATTAGAGCCTTTGGAAGAGGAAGACAAAGAGAGACCTTCAACATCTGGTAGTTTTGCCTCCCTACAAGAACCTCGAGAAAAGTGCGTAACTGATATGTTCTACATGTTAATTATGTCATTTAAGGATTTAAACATTTTTATTAATATAATATCATCTAATATATATTATGAATACTTTAGAGCTGTTCCAAGCAAAGAAATGCAAGGAGCATTAAAAGTGCTAAACGATGCTCTACTTCGTGGCAGGACAACACAGCAAGTCACATCTGCAATTAGCATAATTTTACATGAATGGTTTAGGGTAAGTGGCTATAATAATCCAAATCTCTTAGATGTACTGTACGTGTTGAGTTTAATTGTATTAAATGCTTATCAAATTTGAAACACCAATAATAGGTGGCAGGAACCAAAACTGCGAACCCTTTAGACGTGGAAGATTACTTGGATTTTTTCGAAAGCTATTCACCCCAATTACTCCGATATATTGTCAACATGCCAGATGGAAATGTAAGTTTATACATGTAGATGCTAATGATACTCTTTATCATGTTGAATTAGTTACAGCTAAGATTATTGCGTTAAGGAATAACTTTATTCGTCAACCTATTAAGTAAATAGGGTATTATTTCTCATTTTTAATTGATTCTCTGTTTGAAATTTTTAGGGCAATACAGCTATGCACTACGCTGTGTCCCATGGAAACTTTGATGTCGTATCAATTCTCCTCGACTCGAAAGTCTGCGATCCAAACAAAGCAAATAAAGCAGGTTACACAAGCGTCATGCTTGTTTCTCTCGCCAAAATTCTAACAGAAACACATAGACAAGTTGTTCGAAGACTTTTTAGTCTTGGAGATGTGAACATCAAAGCAGCACAAGTGAGTATCTTATTTCCATTTAAAATTTGGTTAACCTTTGTCTTTAGTTAATGACTTGAATCTGAAAACTGTTTTGAATGTTGAATGTTTTAGCATGGCCAAACGGCTCTAATGTTGGGAGCCTCCCATGGTCGACTGGATACGGTTAAATTATTGATAGAAGCAGGAGCTGACGTCAACATTCAAGATGAGGATGGAAGTACAGCTCTGATGTGTGCGGCAGAGCATGGGCATGGTGACATAGTCAAATATCTCTTGGCCCAAGCTGACTGTGATCCCAATGTTACAGATAATGTAAATACGCAGTCCAATTATTAATTTTAAAAACTTGATATGGGCAACCTTTACAACTAGCCAAAATATGACATTATGTATTCGAATTTCTTTTACAATAGGATGGAAGTACAGCATTGAGCGTAGCAATGGAAGCCGGTCACAAAGATATTGGCGTTATGTTGTACGCTCATATGCATTTCCTGAAAGGGCCTTCTACCCCAACATCTTCAGCCTCACTCTTTGCAAAACGCTCAAGAAGCACGACGCCAAGCTCACGTAATTCAGAATCCCCTGCAAGTTCCAGCCAGACGTCACCACTCGTATCCAAAAAACATCACTTGTCCTGAATCAATAATTCACCTACGTATTGACTTTTGGTCAACCAACCTTAACCCGTAATCCTAAATTCACTTATTAATACACACACCATTTAACGAAGACATCGTTAGTGATACAATATTTTGTTCTATGTGGCATCTAGTATTTGAACTTTGAAAAATGACGTCTGTTTTAGGGCATCACTGAATACACCGCTTTTGACGTTGGAATGCTTAATTTAATTATGTCTACTAGAGGCAATTGATGATCATTATAGACGATTACCACTGCATTGGTGTCTTGCGAAAATGAAAACCATGTTTTTTTTCAAGTTTGATCCACAGATGAATAGAACTAGTTCACTTGACTTTAATAAATGACTGATAAATTATCTCAGGAATAATATTTGAATCCATTATGACATATTGCTATAGAGTTTGTGACATGGAAGAAAAAACAACTAAATACTTACAAATAATTTAGATTACGTTACAACAGTTAACAGAGAGCATTATTAAAATACTATGACGAACAGTTAATAATTTAAGTGATACGATGCTGTTAGTAAATCCAGCTATTAAAGTGGAAATCTTTTATTTAGTGTATGAAAATTAGCCCTAAACATCGAGAAAGTTGTACCTCAAAGACCTTTCGAACATTCCAGCTAAACTAGTGTTTAATATCTGTAAGTGACATTTCGCAGTCATTTACACTACTTACAATGTAACCCAATAACCGAAACCGAATTACATGCAATAATAAATAATGGATTACGAGAACTATCAGCTATTATTAACATTTGAAAGTAGGTTCATCTGCTTTTATTGTTTTGCCTTTAAAATAACAGCATAAAACTTTAAATCTCTTTTGGAATGGATATTGGACCCTCAATGCGATTACAGATTCAATTTTATCATGAAACTGCATCTAAGCGGCCCTTGAAAATACTGCTTACAACAATATAGAACGAGTATCATGGCATGAATTTGTCGCAACTAATCAATTGCGTATAACTCTTAGTTTTCATGGTAAATCTCAGCCCACTCTCAATAACAAGCGGAAGAAAATAATTTATTATGCAACAATAATATTATTGGGAACTGACAATTTGCCAGTAAACAAAAAGAAAATAAGCTCAGAAAAGCAAAAGAAGCAAATTAAAACTGGCTTTAAAAGTTCAAGTGACTAGGTACTGTTTTCCGAGACTAATGATAGGAATTTTCCTCAGAAATTGACAAGAAGCTCAACCTAAAATAATTAATAGTAAAAGTAGGTATGTCTGCAAAATAGCAAAACTACTAAAAATAACGTGGTACATTAGATTAGATATAATAAATGCATCTCTCAAGTTAAAGTGGAACAAACTGCATTCAAGGCATCACTAATTAATAAACCTTCAAAATCATTTTTGCTATAATAAAAGAATAATAGATTATAATTTACCTAGCCATTACTCGGTTAAAATCGGTAACTTCACGGCTTGTCAGAACAAGACAAAAACTTATTCTGAAAACTACATCAGCCAAATTATGGCCTTATTTGATTTGTACCATCAACATCAATTAATTAAATGAATTATGGCATTTTGGATGGCAAAATGATTTTGCGAAAGCTGCATGGCTGCATTATCAAAATATACAATAGCAAATACAACAAATCAGTCATTCACATTCACAATAAGTATTTTACGCTGGTAATAATTATAATAAGTAGCACTGGTAAGTTTAAAAAATTTCGCTCTTAAGTAATAAGATAAAACTATCATCTATTCTAAAACTTTGTTGTCGTATAACTGGCTTGTTATGAGAGGGTGGTTCTCGTCAAGTTTTATGGCAATTAACTCACCTTTAAATATTATATAAAATTTCGGAAGCTTGATTCTTCTTGTTTACAAAATACATATATCTAAGTACTTATCAAAATTGAATATTGAATACACTTGCTGGTTACTTATTTTAATGGCTGATATATACGCTTCAGCGGATCCCAGGTTATTGTGCTCTATCGTTTGTGCCCTGCCAATATTTTCCGTGTATTTTTTCGAACATGACATTTCATTTGCAGCATCCATAGTCTATACGGGAAGCCAAACTAGCGAACCAGCTTCTTTACGTAGTTTCTAACGTCATAATTAGGATCAAATAGTCCCTTAAGCAAAAACACCTGCAAAATAATTTTATAGTTTTGTTTCAATTAAACGAATCGCAACCTTGATTAACTGCATTGTATAATTTTATTATAATATCAATCCATATTTTACCTGAATTCCTCCTATCGTTAGGGAAAACAGCAGAAAAACTGTGGACCAAAAATTAACCCTCTCAAAATTATGCTCAGCGATACTACGGTCCCGTAATTCGATAATTCGATGTTGCTCTTGTATAGCCTCAATTTCATTAAAAGCAGTACGAACTCGATCCATTCGTTCCTGCAAGTGCATCGTAAAGTTGTTATTACATAAATGACAAAATGAGTTTTCACGGATATTTCAAGCATTGTTTTAGTAGAGCTTTTAGTTCATACCTTAATTTCGTTCACTTGGACCTCATATGCCGCCTCCGGATAGTACAATCCTTGAAACTCGTGCCAATCAGCTATTTCTGGATCTGCAGTAGAGATTGTGAACGCCACTTGCTTTGGCGTAAAATGACTGTACGTATTATCGAAGCATATTCGGTACTCACCGCCATCAGGAATGTTAATGCTTCAAAAAATTCACATCAGAAAACAAAATTAATTTCAAGTGACAAGTATGTTTCCAAACTTAAAATGTACATGTAAACGTTGTATTTAAATTACTCATGTCTAGAGCTAGATTTTCTAAATTCTGTGACTACTGGACGGGCTTGGGGATCGGTTAATTGGAAGTTTACATCACTGTCACCCATGCCGGTTCCAATGACATTGTATTCGATATACATGGTTTTATTTCTTTCCATGTACTCGAAGAAACAATCTTCTCTCCCAGCATATAAGTGAAACATCAAATCCACTCCTTCCACCCCATGATTACGGTATATCACGCTTCCAAGGTCTGAAATTAGCCATGCGACAGCAAGAGCCGATAACTTCATCAACCTATTTGCCATTCTGAAGAAAGAAAAATGTACATGTTAAGATGTTATATTTGCATTTACTCATTCGAATTAATTTTTAAAAAGTCACATAAAGGATAAACTTACATGCTACACCACCCCTGTGAAAGACTTTAACATTTAAAACGAAGACTATTTTAATTGAGAGTCGAGGTATTTGGTACTGAATAACTAAATTTTGTTCCACATGGATCAGTTATAAAATGTAATATATTTTACAATTTGTAAAGTTGTTGACTAGTAAAATGACCTGTTTTTCTGTCTATAAGATCCTATACTGATTTGCTTGACCTCTGACTAACGGAAATCAGATCATATCCGCAATAACACCACTAACTAAGTAAATTATCTTTCACTCACAGAAACTACTTATAATAGGTAACATACTTCCCATCATGTTATCTTTGAATGGTTGGATTTAGTCTACTCTATTCAGTCAGTTCAAGCCTCTCACGAATCACGAATTTTTTTAACTTAATTGCTTTAAACTTTATGCTCAATCCTACTACTATTAGCCGTGTAATCTGAATCTGCGTATCTCTCTCGAATATCGTGTCTGGCTGTTGTATCCATTACCAACCACCAACAGCGTGAAGAGAGGATTCCCGGTTATTACCTGCTGAAGCCAATGTTCGTGCTGTATGATTCTGATTCTTGTTTGCTTGACTCCATACATTCCAGCAGTTAATGAAAGCTGAATATCTATGCTGGAGATGGAGAGAAGATGTGAAATGAAATCATGCAATGCAATGCATGCGACCGTTCGCCAGCCAGAATCAGTTTGTACAAAGCACAACAGGATGTTGTTGTCGTTTAGCCTGCATACCTATTCTGAATCTATAAATTCATGAATGTCCATGCCCAACATTCGTCAGTGGATAAGACTCGTGTCCTTTTTTAAACATTGCATAAAGGCTGGTTCAATATATGTAGCCATGTGTGTTCGAATGGAAATTGAGCAATTGAATGTCGTGTGTTATTACATTACAAGTATGTTAACTTGGGATGGAAGTGGAACAGGAAAAGGATAGGTAAGTAGAAATTACAGGGAAGGAACAAAGAAATCATTAAGTGATGTTGCGTGCATTCAATGCCAAAGGTTCAGGAGAGATGCTCTGGAATGCCAGCAATGATACAATGAACCCAATAACCAATAATCAAGTGTAATACAGACTATCATTTACTTTTAGTCATCAATTCATAATTTATTACACATTTGGTTCATGATTCCATATTTATGTTTGATAACGTAAATCTCAGCATGACGGATGCAATGCATCTTTGACAGGTTATCTGCATAGAAAACAATTACATTTATATTCCTTTTACTGTGGTGAAACAAAGTTGCACAGGAAGAAAACAATTGATGCTCATGAATTATAAATATATAATAATGTAACCAACGTTTTTGAAGAGCATAGAGTTGTTCAAAATAAAAGCTACCATAAACCGTCATTTTGCCTGTTAAATAAGGTCAGGCATAGAGGAACTTCATTAAACTATTAATTTTAAACAACTGGCGACTAAGCTAAACTATTTTACTTCACCAAACTACTTCTTAAACAAAATCAACCTTACTCTTTGCCCAACTTAAAGTTTCTAGTTTATACTTGCTTATAAAAACTACGCGAGTATTTTAAAGGGTATGTATATGCTAATTATGAAAAAAATAAGAATAAATGACAATAACACAATAACACGTATTAAATTAAGGCTATAAATTGTTAACATTTCGTTACATGGAACATTTAGATAGGAACTATAAAGCAAAATATATGAAACAACAGTTAGATTTCATTACAAAAAATGTATCCTACTAGACAATTATACGGACTCGAGTTCGCTTTCACAGCAGAAATGCTACTCTCGGTCGTTAACACCAATAGATCATGCGGTTGTGTTGGATTTCCAGAATTAAGACTAACATCTTTTCCCAGCCTATGAGTCATCCTTTGTTTTAGCTGATATATGTCAATCGTTTGCAATCTTAGTAATTGCTGGAATCCGAGTCCTCTACAAAGCCGATATCCCATTTCCAGTGTCCAGTGTGGATGACAGTATGGATGCCAAATACTGTTGTTTTGTGTCCTAACCATCACGTAACCTTCTACACTTCCATTGTGTTTGCTAATTTAAAAAACAAATGCATAACTTATTAAGTTTGTTTTTGTAGACAGGTCATCATGTAATTATGCAATTCGCTAAAGCTATAACCAATTAAGAGACAGACTAAAATGTCATAAAATGACGCATACCTCGTCGAATTCGAAAAAGTCGTTACGGTCTTGAATGATTTTGATAAGGCAATACATTCCAAAACGTCTCCATTGGATGAGCACGACAAGTTGGAGCTTTTCTGCTTCTGGTCGTTTGAATTATTTTGAGAGTTGTTAAGCAATGATGTTATGACTGATGTGTCACTGACACTATCATTACTAAGATTGGACAATGAGTCAAGGACTAAACTGCTATTATCTTCGTTCACAGGAATAAGTGAATCAGCTATTGAACTAGAAGTACTATTATCCTGGTTCATCACTGGAGGAACACTTGGTTCTGGGATGCTGGTTATATTGTTCGGGATTATTAATGGAGAACCAATTGATTGTGTAGTGTTGGTAATATTGTCATGTATCACAGATGTCGGCAAAGGTATTACTGAGGCGCTTGTAAGAGTATTGCCATTTGCACCAGTCAGTGATGAAACTTTGGAATTTCCAGTAATATCAACTTCATTTTTAGCACCCGTTAAAGACAACACCAAGAAAATTAATCCGATCAACAGAGCCAATAATATCACGATAACGATCACTTTTTTAATTAGGATTACACGGCGTTGAAAGTCAAAAGCCTTGTTTGGATCGATTACATCTGCACTGTAGCCTGGAATCCATGTCCTGCGAAAATGCTTGCAACAACCCATGTTTGCTATGTGCACACACACGAAAAACCTTTCGTGTGACACACTGGGAGATAAATTCAATCTGAATTTCAGTTGGTTCGTTACTCCAGGTTTTTATGCTTTTTAACAGTAAGAAGCTATCGCTATCGTATGCCCTTGGCAGAAACAGACCAATCAGTGCAAATACACATGAGGATGCTTCCTTTCAGGAGTACAAGCAAACACAAATTGTATTTCCGTCTTAAACTGCTCCTTTACCTTTATTCATTTCAGAAAAAATTACCAAGATGTACGAAAATGTACAACCCATGAAATACGAATCACAAATAACATAGTAAGCGTAAGCCAGTATGTAGTTAAATTATAAAATATACATGTAGAAAGAGGGTTTTCAATTTCACACAAAGCGATAAGCTCATTAGAATATCCTACGGCTACCTCTGAGATTACGATGCTGAATGCTGACTAACAGATCATGTTATCACCAACCTATCTAATGACATGCGGAGTTTCTAGTCTGCCTATTATGATGTATAAGTCTTACACGCGTTTCCTTAATCTGCATCTATGAAAATTTAGTACGTCTTCCTTTGTAAACATTGCGCATGTGCATCTTCTTGCATGCACACGACTTTAAGCGACAAAAATGAGAAACATTTACTCGAAACCAACTATAAAAATAGAGTATTTAAAGCTAACCTTGGAATAATAAGCATATATATACTTCATTTCCTTTGACTAAAACTCTTCTATAACAAACTCTTCATCAGAATCATCATCATCAATGTTTTCATTTAGATCTGTCCTCTTCCTTTCATCATCGTCTTTAGGACTCTCAGAATTGTCTTGAGAATCCTCAGCTTCTCCTAAGTCAACGGTTTCTTCTACGGTTTCCTTCTCATCTAATGTCATCCTTTAAACCACACAAAACAGAAAATATCAGTTTGCCATCATATGGATTTACCGATTTTCTTACTCATTTAAAAAAGTCAAGTACGAAATAACTAAATGAAATATTCGACATACACGCGAGTAACTTTGTGCTGAAACAATCCTTTTTCCATTATCTCTTTTGCCCCAGCATCTAAAATATTTATGAAAGCAAAAGAAATGTCAATCATTTTAGCGTATTATACATGTATTCATATCATTTAAATTAGAATATCAACATTTTCTGATTAGTTCTTCTTACCAAATAGAGAAGTACGTAAAGGCTTTGCCTTTAATAGTTTGGCATAAAATGGAATGGCTTCAGTAAACAATGTAGTTTGAAGTTCGCGTAAATGAAACAATGCTTGCCGGGAAGCCTCCGCGCTAAATTTTGAACAAGATGTATTAACAATTTTAAAACTTTTCATACACCACATAATCTTTTGGAAGTATAAACTATTTTAGTACCTATCTCTTGTTGTATTCTCTAAATTTGAAACTAGAGGTTTTGTAAGTGGCTTCCATCCAACAGAGACACGATTATTGTTCGAATGCATAAGGCCCCGAATAACTGTACTCATAGCTACTTGGTCCTTGACATCACGCACCTATATTCAATTAAATAAAAATTACATTGAGTATGGTTAGCCTTGCCGCGGAAGTTAAATGTTACATAATAATAATATGTATGTACAGAAATTACCTTAAATGATTTGCAACCAGAGTCATCGAACTTCCAACCACTTAAGATGAAGTCTCCATCACTCAGGTACTCTGCAGCATTTTTCATGTCATCCATCGAGCCAAAAAATACAGGGTAGTTTTGATGTAGAAAATTTAAGAACGTTCCCGCCGATACTTCCATTTTATCACAAATATTTTCAGGATCTTCTAACAGAGGATGAACCCGTCTCTCGTTTTCCATTGTCCCCAGCAACTCTAACTCGACCTCGTTGATTGCAGTTTCATCTCCTGTTAACGAGATAAGAGTACAAATAGCATATTATTGCTTACATTCAACAAAGTCACTCTTCCGAAAGTACTCACACTTCTGAAATAGTTTTACCTAATAATATTTACATAAAAGATAAAAATTACTCACGCTTTCCATAAAGAACCTTCCCTAGTGCTCGAAACAATTGAATACTTTCATCTTTTTGTTGGACTTTTGAGGCCCCGGTATCACTAGCTCCTTGACCTTGTTTGCGAGATCGTTTATTTACAGGTTTCCGGAAAACAGAAGATGAGTTCGAACATTCTGATAAAGCAAAAGAAAGTTATAAATGAAGGGCTCCATATACAATATGTATATCAAAAATTCTAAATATCAGCAATTAGCTTACTTTCTTTGGTTAGCGAAAATTGTAAATTATTCACAGCACAACGCAAATCTCCATTCGCTGTAGCAGCAACTTCTTCGACTTGTGACCTGTCCACTGGAATTGATTCTTTAGTACAAATATCGAGCAGAAATTTTACCATCAGCGTGTTAGCCACCGAATTCAAACTGAATAAAAACAAAACACAGCCTAAGTAAGCATGATATGATAAAGCAAGCAAAACTAATATTATAAAGTTTTTGATAATGAATTATTTTATAACCTTATGTTACTAATGCTTAATTCAGTGAGAAGAGTTTTTGGAAACATTTTGTACATGCTGTGATCACTTGCTGCACTGTCGGTGAAAATGAATACCAATGGAGTCGGCCCAGATATTGCATACTTCCTGGTACGTTACACAACATCATAATTAATATCACAAAAATGTATCAACTAGAGTATCAAAGCATTAAGAGATACCGAAAAACTGATTCAAAATACCTCAAAACATTGTGAAATACATTAGTATCACGGTAAAACATGTTGGGAATATCTTCTATCAGTATGACACGATTTTTCATCACAGATTTACCTTTGATTGGTAATGATTTGTACTGGGAACTTCTGAACAAAAAATCAGTAAACAAATCTAATTGTGATCGTCCTTGAATTTCATCCCTAAAATCTAGAGCAACAAATAAATCGGTGAAAAGTGTGTGAATATTGAATCCCATTTACTACAAAGTGTCTTTTTACACTAAATGAAGATATGTTTCCATACCGTCGTTCCTGTTTTGTTTAAACTCAGTTAGTGACATCGGACTTGTCCATTCTCTGACCTCCGCTTCAAGTTTCTTCGCAACTAAATATACCGTTGCTGTTTTTCCGCAGCCGGCTGGCCCATTGACAACGCATACGTTTTTCTGGAGAATCAGCAGTAATGATAATAATCAAAAGATCGTCTTGGTTTGGTATTTTATTATGAATGGTTGAATGTCAAGTTAGTAATATATTACGCATACCCCTTTCATGGATTTATGCGTGAAGGCATCTTTCATCCAACACATAACTTCTTCCACTTTCTTTTTATGAACAAACAAATCGTCCAACGACTGTGGCAAGTGTTTTTCTACCCATGGGTAGGCAGATTTAGAAGCAATAATTTGTCTGGGAGATAAATTACGATTCCGTACGTCAGCTTTAGCCATAGCCTCAAGTCTTCTAAACCCAAGCAGGGGACTTGGTGCTGGATTTCGTGCTAGTAGCTTACTGTTGCCATTTCCAGGGACACGCGATGTTTCAATCAATACAGTAGCCGGTCTTTTCCTTGTGCTTGATGCTGAGGTCAAAACTGGAATCCTAGAAGGAGACTTGGCTCGAACACTTGGTGAAACGTGACGCCGCTCCTGAGACATTTTTCGAGTTGGATGTTGATCGATGGATTCTCATGAACTCAAATATACACGAACTGGAGTTTTTCTGTAAAATTGTAAACACTGCCAATCTACAAAAATAAAACAGCAAAAATCACTACTTTACATTTTGTAACTATTAAATAATGAACAGACACAGTAGATAGTCTCATCAAAACATAACTATGAATTTAATACCAATTTAAGAGAAAAAAATCCATAAGCAGTTGGCAGTCAACAGTTAACAATTGACAGTACTCTGTTCTTACATCGGTTCGCTACTATCACATCATCACCAATCCCAATCGTTAACCTGTATACGCACTACGCATGACGTATAACTGACTATTAAATTATTCTGCTACATCAAAACTAAACCAAACACCAAATAACTTATTGCTTTCACCTCAGGCAGTAATCATTACAGAGCCCTCGCCAAACGAATATTAACTGACAGCTAATCAAACATTGGATATTGAACGAATAATGAAGTAGACAAATATTTATAAAATAAAGCCCTTGATTTTCACTAACTTTTTGGAATCCAAACAACGAATCATCAGTTCCACCGACAACGACAACCCTTCATCGTGCATGAGAACTTAGGCAGCGTTTGGTTTGATGTAGAAAGTAAATATTATTGCTGTTTCCCACTTGACCCGCTCTCGAAAGCTCAAAAGTTGTTTCTCTATGACTTTCTAAGTAATGCATGCTCTTATACAACGATATAATACCAACACCAACTACCAACGAAACATTGCATAGTATAGTATGCAATACGAAATGTTGCAAGAAAAACGGTTTTTGCATCAATCCTCTGCTGCATTTATTGGCACTTTCTCCTTATCCTTCTGAAATTGAAATCTTGATATGATGGAAAAGTGCATCAAGTGCATGGTAGGTACATTATTCACCCATCTTTCTTAGCCTTCAAACTTACTTTCACTCCTTTTAAAGTGTTTTATTACTTTGCGTAGTTTGTGTTTTGTATTATTATGCATAAGTTTTACTTTACTTACTTCAGGAGGAATATTTATTTGAACGCTCTTAATCAGTATGTTGTAACAGAAAATAAAAATAAAGCGTAAGTAATGAACATAATTGTATTTAATAACTACTTATCAATTCGCATCAGTACTGTTGGTTTATTAATTGGTACAGCTTATTGGATTGGGACTGGAGCGGCAAAGGTGCCTCACCCCCGTCGTCTCAGAGATCAAGGAAATATGTGGGGTTTTAGAATTAGAGCCATTAAAAATGAATGAATAATCTACATTAATTATTTCGATTTTTATACATGTGAT